>CM072995.1:345290634-345373134 GCA_037038555.1 Rhynchonycteris naso
TAATTCTTATAGCATATACTCATATTTAGTAAAAATAAAGTTTTGTTTACTCAAAAAAAATGAGGAAAGGATCTTAGTAGAAGGTATTTCTTCAAAGGAGGCATACAAATGGCCAATAAACACCTGAAAAGATGTTCAACATCACTATTCATTAAGAAAATCAAAATCTCAGTGAGATACCATTTCACACCTACTAGGATGTCTATAATTAAAAGACAAAGAATAACAATAGTTTATTAGGATGTGAAGAAGTTAGAAACCTCATATGTTGATGGTAAGAATATAAAACAGTGTAACTGCATTGAAAAACAGCTTGGCCAGTCATCAGTGTTAAACATGGAGTTATCATATGACCCAGGAAGGAATTCCACTCCTAGTTATATACAGTGTGTCCGTAAAGTTACGGTGCACTTTTGACTGGTCACTCGGTCAAAAGTGCACCATGACTTTACGGACACACTGTATATGAGAAAAGAAAGCATACATCCACAAACAAACTTCCTTACAAATGTTCACAGCAGCATTATTCACAGTAGTCAAAATAGTGGGTATAAATTTTCATTTGTTAATAATGAATAAAATGCGATTTTCCATACAATGGAATATTATTTGGCAATAAAAAGAAATAAATTATTAATGCAAGATACAGCATGGATGAACTTGGACAACATTATGCTAAGTGGAAGAAATCAGTTATCAAAGACCACATACTGCATGACTCCATTTATATGAAATGTCCAACCTAGGTAAATCTATAGATGCAGACAGGGCTGGGATGAGAGATACAAAGAGTGGAGGAAAGAGGTGTGTGGTACAAGGTATATTTTATGGAGAACAAAACTATTCTAAAATTAGACATGGTGATTGATGCACAAACCTGGGAATATACTGAAGAATACTAAATGGTGTGGTTCAAATGGGTGAATTGCATGGTCAAAAGCATAAGTGTGTGTAGAAGAGAAAGACCTTCCAGCCTCGTCAAGTCTCAGGTTGTCTGAGGCCTCACGAGAGACTGAGTCAAAACTACCCGGCTATCTGTCTCCAGGTTCCCAGCCCCCAGAAACGGTGAGATAATGTCTGTTAAGTTACTATGTTTGGGGATAATTTGTAATACAAATATACTAAATACATTTGTAATACATGTATAACTAATACAAATAAAACACAAATACAGAAAAAGGAAAGGAGTGTTTGTTTTCTCACAATCTTCAACAACACTGGATATTCCTAATTTTACATCTCCCCATATTTAATAGGGAGAAAATACAGTGTGTCCGTAAACTCATGGTGCACTTTTGACCAGTCACAGGAAAGCAACAAAAGATGATAGAAATGTGAAGTCTGCACCAAATAAAAGGAAAACTCTCCCAGTTTCAGACCTATTCAGTGCAGTTCGATGTGGGCTCCATTTGTTGCCCTACACACATCCAAACGATAGTGAAGTTCTTGCCACACACGGGTAAGGATGTCTGGTGTAACAGAGTGAATAATGTCTGTGATTCTCTGTTTTAAGTGATTAATGTTGTTGATACGTTCAATGTACGTATGTTGTTTCACATAACCCCAAAAGTAAAAGTCTAAGGGTGTCAGATCCAGGGATTGTGGTGGCCATGGCTTGACAGAACCCCTGCCTATCCACCACTGGGGGAATGTTCTATCCAGAAACTCATGAACAATGGTGGCGTAGTGTGGAGGAGCATCGTCCTGTTGAAAGATGACACCTTCTGGAAATTGTGGCACTGCATACAATTCCAACATGTCAATATAGGTGTTTGCCATCACAGACCGCTCCGCGAAAAAATATGGGCCTATCACCCTATCATGCATCAGGCAACACCACACGGTCACTTTAGGGGTGTTACGTTCGTACTCAACGTAGGCATGAGGATGTTCAGCAGCCCATATTCGGACATTATGGTAATGAACATGTCCACAGATATGGAAGGTCACCTCATCGCTAAACACAATCTTCTGCAAAAATCTTGCATCATTGTCTATCTCATGAAGCATATCTGTAGCAAACGCGCATCGTGTGGGTCTATCCGCCGGTTTGAAAGCGCGCAACAGCCGCAATTTGTACCCGTAAAACAGAGACATTTCTTTAACACCTTATGAACTGTAGTCTTGCATAGGTGTAATTGTCGAACACATGCACGCACAGATTTTTTAGGGCTCTTTAGGTAGCTATCCCGTATAGCCTCTACAGACTCGTCACTGACTGATGACCTGCCAGAACGGGGTTTCTCCATCAAACTGCCGGTTTCCCTCAACTGCTTATCCCACCAAGTAATGTTATTCCTATGTGGTGGCGCTTGGTAATAAACACGCCGATATTCACGTTGCACTTTGGTCACGGATTCGAATTTAGCGAGCTACAGAACACACTGAACTTTCCTCTGTACCGTCCACATCTCGACTGGCATGGCCGTGGGCTGCTCCGCTGTACACATGGTGTTACGTCATCATCTATGCATGTGCACATGCTGCCACATCATCCTACAGAAACTGGGTGGGTTTTCCTTTTATTTGGTGTAGATTTCACATTTCATATCGTCTTTTGTTGCTTTCCTGTGACCGGTCAAAAGTGCACCATGACTTTATGAACACACTGTACTATCTCATTGTTTTCCAATTATTTAAATTCTAATGAGGCTGAACTTTTAAAAATTTTATTTTTCAATTACAGTTGACATTCAGTATTATTTTATATTAGTATCAGGTGTACAGCATAGTGGTTAGAAAGTCACAGACCTTACAAAGTGATCCCCCTGATAGTCCCAGTACCCACCGGGAACCATACATAGTTATTAGAATATTATTGACCATGTTCCCTGTGCTGTACTTTATGTCCCCATGACTATTTAGTAACTACCACTTTGTCCTTCTTAATCCCTTCACCTTTCTCACCCAGCCCTCCCACCCCCATCTCATCTGGCAACCATCAGTGTGTTCTTTGTATCTATGAGTCTGTTTCTATTATTTCATTCTTTAAATTTCACATATAAGTGAAACCATATGGTATTTGTCTTTCTCTTTCTAACTTATTTCACTTAGCATCATACCCTCTAGGTCCATCCATGCTGTCACAAATAGTAAGATATCATCATTCTTTTCCATGGCCAAGTATACATGCATATATGTACCACTACATTTTTATCCACCCGTTTATTCATGAGCACTTGGGTTGCTTTCAGATTTTGGCTATTGTAAATAGTGCTGCAATGAACATAGGGGTGCATATATTTTTTCAAACTAGTGTTTTTGGTTTCTTTGTCTATATACCCAAAAACAGAATCTCTGGGTCCTAAGGCAGTTCCGTTTTTAATTTTTTGAGGAGCCTCCTTAGTGTTTTCCATAGTAGCTGCACCAGTCTGCATACCTACCAACAGTGCACAAGGGTTCCCTTTTCTCCACATCCTCTCTAACACTTGTTTGTTGATTTATTGAAGATAGTCATTCTGACAGTTGTGAGGTGATATCTCATTGTGTTTTAATATGTATTTATCTGATTATTAACAACATTGGGCATCTTTTTATATGTCTATTGCCCATCTTCATATCTGAACAAGTGCCTATTCAGGTCCTCTACCCACTTAAATTTTTTTTTGGATGTTGTAAGTTCTTTATAAATTTTAGATATTAACCTCTTATCTGATGTGTCATTAGCAAATATCTCCTCCCATTCGTAGGTCTTTTGTTTATTTGGTGGTTTCCTTTGCTGTGCAAAAAGGTTATAGTTTGATGTATTCCCATTTGTTTATTTTTTTCTTTCATTTCTCCTGTCCATGTAGATATGTTCAAAAAAAATGCTGTTACAAGAAATGTTCGAGATTTTACTGCCTGTGTTTTCTTCTAGAATTTTTATGGTTTCTAGTATTATATTTACATCTTTAATCTATTTTGAGTTTATTCTTTATGGTGTGTAAGTGATCTAGTTTCATTTTTTTTACTATATCAGTTCAGTTTTCTAAACACCATTTATTGAATAGACTGTCTTTATTTCATTGTGTGTTCTTGTTGAACTTTTCCATTTAGTTTGGCTATTTCACTTTTTCTTCGATCATGCATTTCCTTTTCATGTACTTAGCCTGTTTCTCTATTGAAGTGTTTATAATTTTCTACTGTTATGTCATGCTTCTTATATATTAAGTATTATTCCATTTTCTGACATTTATATTGCACAGATTTTCTCTATTTGCCATACTTTTTCTTATGCTATTAGAGATTTAAAACTTTTTAAATATTTTACATATTCAGAACCATTAGTCTTTTTATTTATAGATTCTATCTTTGCATACTCATAAAGATATCTACTCCCAGTACCATGGGCTACATTCTTCAATCCATGCTTTCTTCTTGTTATTTTATGGTTTTATTTTTTTAAGTTAAAATATTTAATTTAGCTGAAACTAGTGGTTTGTATAACAGAAGTAACCTAACTTTATCTTATTGCAAATTAATAGAGGGGTGGTTAACATTAAAAGCAAACAAACAAAAGAAAATAAACCTACCCAAGTAAAAACAATGAAATACTATATTTAAATTTGTTCAGTCGTATTATCACTAATAGCTACAAATTATTGATTAGCTAGAATCAATATACCAGAATCTATTGATAGGCCAGAATCCATGCTAAATACTCAAAATGCTGCTGTGAATATCTCTATTTTGCAGACAAAGAATATGAAACTCAGAAAGATTAAATGACTTGCCTAAGGCCACACAGCTAATAACTGGTAGAGCCAAAATTAGTTATTAATATCCTAAAGCAGTAATTCTTTTCTTGAAAAAAATGAAAGAAATGAGCTCCATTTATGATCCAGCTGCAAATAATTATCAAATTATCTTCCATTTTAGCCTTAACTAGATGGATATAGTTTGGATATGACTAAATTTAGATCAATTAAAATTTCTAAACCTCTATAAGAATGAAATGCCTCATTAGAAAATAGTTTTGCTCTGTGAAACTGGAATAACTAATTAAAAAATCAGCATTTATGTTTAGGAATTTAACATTACAATTTTTAGAATCAAAATTCTCTTTAAAATAACATGCTTGGGCCTACATATATTGACACAGTAGATAAAGTGTTGACCTGGAATGCTGAGGTCACAGGTTCAAAACCCCAGGCTTGCCTGGTCAAGGCACATATGAGAAGCAACTGCTACTACGTGTTTCTTCCTGCTACTTTATTCCTCCCTTTCTCTCTCTCTCACCCCTCTCTCTAAAATCAATAAATAAAATCTTTTAAAAAATAACATGCTTGAAACACAAAAATATGTATTATTTGCTAGATATCAATACTACTATTAGGTATAATTGGAAAATTATAAATTGTGAAATAAGGAGAGGGGAGAAAGAGCACAGCAGTAGTAGATGTTTTAGGTACCTTAATTTGGGAAGAGAAAAGAAGAAAAGACACCTAAATCTTGGTCCTGCTCTTCTATGCCTGTTGGTGGGAAGGAAGACCTTACAGACGACAGAATTAACATTATTGGGTAACAGGAGTCGGCTCTACACAGGTATCTAAGAAAGAAGTCCCTGCATATGGATAAAGGCCAAAGAGGCAGAGGGATATTTCAGTACAGTCTACACATTCTACTTTTGATTGGTACTGAAATATACAAGCTTTGGTTTTTCTGTGATTCTCTTTCCCCGACCTGAGAGCCTCACTCTGGTTCTGGAACGTAGTGGAGTCAGAAATAAGATAAAGGGAAAGCAGGGTGAATCTCAGAGAATGAATTTAGAAAAATAAAATTTAACAATGCTTTGACGTGTGATGGCTGTGTCTGATTCCCTGCTTTAGAATGGAGCTAAATGTGTATAGTCCTGGTTGAATACGTGAGTGGGTTGGGGAGTTTAGCTAGTGTTCCAACAAATATCCACTCAGGAAAATGCTGTTATGATAATTTTAAAATTTAAACTGCATCAGACTCTCAATTTCTAAAATGTTGGAGGTTGTCATGGAATGACAGCTGAACTACGTAATTCTAGAGAAATAAAGCTACTGTGTTTATCAGTCAGGGTCCAATAAGGAGATAGAAACAACATAGTAATTTGAACAGGACAAATACAAACAGCTAGTAACAGAGAATTAGAGTGACAGGCATTGGCCAGGAAGAGTTAAAGAGGACGCTAATGAACATCTGACTAGCATCAGACAGAAGGAACAGTCAGTATTTCTAGAACTGAGATAGCAGCCCGAGGGGAAGGCCTGCCCCAAGGCTGAGATCAGACCCCATTGATTAGGGCCCAGCCCTGGCTCACAAGAAGTCACAGTCCCTGAGGCGGGCTTCATAGTAAATCTGCCTTTGGAGCACCAAGGGAGCCATTCACAGGGAGGGACTAAGAAGCCACCCAAGAGAAATACGCTCCAGGAAACCACTCATAAGAAGGTGCCCCACATTATCAGGTGGTGGTGCAGTGGATAGAGCAACGGCCTGTGATGCTGAGGACCCGGGTTCGAAACCCCAAGTCACCAGCTTCATCATGGGCTCACCAGCTTGAGCGTGCAGTCACTAACTTGAGTGTGGGATCATAGACATGACCCCATGCTCACTGGTTTGAGCCCAAAGGTTGCTGACTTGAAGCCTGAGGTTGCTGGCTTGAGCAAGGAAGGGGTTACTTGCTCTGCTATAGCACCCCAGTCAAGGCACATATGTGAAAGCAATCAATCAACAACTAAGGTGCTGCCACAAAGAATTGATGCTTCTCATCTCTCTCCCTTCCTGTCTCTCTCTCACTTAAAAAAAAAAGAAAAAAAAACAGGTGCTCACTGACAGTACTCTGTTGTGAAGCTGTCCAAGTGGGTGTGCCAGGCAACCAACAGTACATCTGAAAGTGAGGGAGACAATATTGATAACCGGCATGCTATGTGTTAGAGGTTGAATTGTACCTGACCCCCAATCCTGGTACCTCTAAATGTAACATCTGGAAATAAGGTCTCTGCCAATATAATGAAATGAATAGTAGGTCATTATGGTGGGCCCTAATCCAATATGACCTGTATGCTTATTGAAAGAGGGAAACAGACATACACAGAGAGAACACCACGTGAAGACTCAGACACAAAGATGCCGTGAAGGTGGAAGCAAAGATCAGAGTTTTGCAACCACACATCAAGGAAAGTCTGGATGACCAAAGATGAAGAGGTTAGGAAGACTCCTCTCCTAAAGGATTTAGATGGGCCTGACCAGGCGGTGGTGCAGTGGATAGAGCGTCTGACTGGGATGTGGAGGAACCAGGTTCAAGACCCCGAGCTCGCCAGCTTGAGCGCGGGCTCATCTGGTTTGAGAAAAGCTCACCAGCTTGAGCCCAAGGTTGCTGGCTCCAGCAAGGGGTCACTTGGTCTGCTGTAATCCCCCGGTCAAGGCACATATGAGAAATCAATCAATAGACAACTCAGAAGCCGCAACAAAAAATTGATATTTCTCATCTCTGTCCCTATCTGTCTCTCTCTCTGACTCTCTCTGTCTCTGCCACAAGAAAAACAAAAAAACAAAAAAGGATTTAGGGGCGCTGCTCTGCTAACTCCTTGAGCTCAGGATTCAGCCTCTCAGACAGTAAGAGGAAAATTTTCTGTTGTTTTAAGGTTCCCCCACCCCCCAGGTTGTTGTACTTTGTCATAGCAGCTCAAAAAAATCAATACACGATATATTCCATTCATTCTAGTAACTTAGCATTTCTGATATAATGATGGTTAAATTCTAAGGCTAACACTAAAGATACCTAATGGTATGGATCTAATGTTTGCTTTTCTTAAGTACAAATGGCTGATCAACATTCCATGTAGACTTGGGATCATAGAACAGGAAGGAAATCGTGAGAAGTCAAGGCCAGTCTCCTGATGACCTGAAATGCTGGTTGTCTCACAACAATAAATTGCAGAAAATTATTTTTGGCTTCGGAAAACTAGTGTTTTAAAGTCAAACAAAAACTCAAATGAAAGTACTGAATTAAGTTAAAACAATAAACTTCTGGGTACAGAGTAAAATCATTTGTGCACAAAAAGCATTTCTTACTCTCAAAAATAGATAGTGCCTTTTATACAAACCTGGGAACAGAAAAACTGAGGAATAAAAGCTGTGGCTTAGAAAGGTCCTTACCTTAGAATAAATGCAGCCATCAGTTCCAAACACCCACCTCTGAGCATCATCTTCTTTATGTCTGTAGTGAAAATGTAATTTAGAGATTGACAACTTTTCTCCACACTGAAACATTTTGTAGGTTTCAAATAAAAGGATCATTTTTTTATTTTTTATTTTTTTATTTATTCATTTTAGAGAGGAGACACATAGAGAGAGAGAGAGAGAGAGAAAGGGGGGAGGAGCTGGAAGAATCAACTCCCATATGTGCCTTGACCAGGTCAGTGCAGGGTTTTGAACTGGCCCACCACAGGTCAGGCAAAAGGATCATTTTTTATATTGCCTGGCAGGGGGACTGCCCACACTCTGACGAGGATTCTACTATCATCACTGCTACCTCAGTAGCTAATGCCTTCCCTAAGACAGCCAATTTCTTTGGTACCCAAAGTGCTGTGGAGTCTGTGTGTGTGTCAGGGGTGGGGGGATTACGGTGTGTTTGTGTGCATTACACCAATGGCAACAGTGATTAAGAATTTTAGAGACTAAATAAAATCATCAATAATAGTATAGAAATTACTGTCCCCTCCCAAAAAAATCTTCAGTAAGATAGAAATTAAGTCTAAGGATTAAGAAACGGGGTGGAAAAACATACCATGGAAAATTAGAAACCTCAGGCACCTGTTTCTGAAACAACCAGAAATTTTCATTAAAAAACGTCAAATTTTCTGAGCTAAGTCTGAGAAAGAAAAACTAAAATGTGATGAAGTTATCATGCCTTAATTAACTAATCGGGTATTCATTAATATTTAGAAATCTTACAAAAGTAGAACAAATGAATTAAATTAAGTGTAAGGGGATGCTAAAGAAGACTATTCTGATTGCCTCTGAGTTTTGACAGAAACATCAATGGTTGAGAAAAAGAGTTGTCAGGTAATTCTCTATGCTAAAGCCAGGAGCTCTATGATCTGGGCAGAACAGGAAAAAGCAGCAGTCCAAAACTGTTTTAATGAACACTAGCCTTTCACCCACATCTAGTTTACGTAAGAAAATGTGAACGAACAACTCTTGAGTATGTCTCAGATTTCGATTCAGGTCTGGACCCCTAGAAATGCACAGTAATAGGTACTGCAAGTGATTCTAATTATACGAACTCTGGGGAATCTGGATGTGTATAGACTATGGTCCAGATCTTCAAAAACACTGAACAAGAATGATGAGAGTAGGTAAGGAAGAAAGAGCTACTTACATCAAATATTATGAAAGCAGAACTGACTTGGTGATTGACTAAATGGGGTGGAGGTTAGAGGGAACAGATTGGTTAATTCTGAGATGTCAAATTTGGTTAATAAAGAGAACCATGACACTACTGAAGAGAGTGAAATTTGAATGGAGGAGTGGGAAGCAGAGATGTGAGAATATATGAAGAGTTCTAATATTAGGTAAAACATTTTTATGGAACGTCATTCAAAATTTAACTGATACCTAAACTAAGAATCCCATTCTCAGGCTTTAGACAAATATAATTGTTGCTTATTTTCAGCACTGCGTGGGGTGAGAGGTACCAGGGGAAGCAGTCTTTCTAGAGATCTTTTTATTTCTACTTACTAAAGGGGGATAAAAGAAGCTTTAAAAAAACTTCTTAGGGTCCAGAACTAAAACTGATGATTATAATAATATCAGACAACTTTCCTTTGAAATATTCCATTAATCAGAGGGTAGGAGGAAGAAGGCATCCCATGGCCATAGCTCAGTTTGGGGGAAATTTCATAGGCTAATGGTCATTGTTTCCCAGTTGATCGTATGGAGGACCATCACCATGCTTCACAGTTACAACTCTATATTCCCAGACAGCTTTAAATGGCTCTGGTGTCTTCCAATGCCAGCTGGAGCAAAAGTAGGATCCATAGAGAATGGGGGAAAGGGATTGCCACTCGATAATTCTCAAAATAGTAAGAGTAAAGTTTCATCCAACAATGCACATGCTGGGAAATTACACATGGGTAATTTTCTACTTGATGTTGGCATTTCCAATGGTGTTGTCATATGTTTAAATATTACCTTAATGTCCAATGCATGGCAAACAGTCCTTTCTACATCATGTACTTGAAAGAGTCTGTTATTCTGCTTCAGCAGATCTCAGATCTCTTCATTCCTTAAACTTTAAGACTGGACCAAGGAGATAATTTTCAATCTCTCTGATAGCTGGTGATGTGCTGTCTGTTTACTTGTCTAGCTTTCTATCTTGGTACTTACCTACCATTACACAGATACACTTGTTTGCTGTGTTCAATGGTATTTGTTCACGAAGTGTTTAACCTAGTCTAGATTAATGTTGGCCAGTTATCTATCACTCTATTTCCAGCAAGACCTCAGTGGGGAAAAAAAGTAGACATAAAAATATGTAACAGAAATATTAACACTGAAATAAGAAAACTAGTCAAGATTTCTTATTGAATGGCAGGTAATGGAAATGAATAAAGCAGGCCAGAGCTAGTGTGAGGCTGGTATTAGGGTTGATGGAGAATAAAGCACACTGGAAGGTATATGTTCTATCCAAAGGGGAATCCATTCCTGCATGACTGGTGTCATGAGAGAATGAAAGTCCAGTGCAGCTCACTCTTCTGATTTAAAAACAAAACAACAGAATTATGTATTTCTGTGTGAAATCTCTCTATATCTACAGGCTTACTAATTACAAAACTATAATAATGTGCAGGCCAAACATAATATATGGGTTCCTTATATTTAGTCTAATTTAACCTCTGTATATCTGTGTGTGTGTGTGTGTGTGTGTGTGTGTGTGTGTGTGTGTGTGTGTGTTGCTTTAATTAGTTTAAGAATTTAACACTAAGGTCAGATCTTATATACCACATTCTTTAAAAAATTAAGGAACATTAACATGTAACCTTTAGTTATTTGGTTTGTGTATAAGATGATCAAAAAGACTTTAGGAGAAAAAATATCTTTGATTTTGAAGTTTATAATTTTCATAATTTTTATGATTTTCAGATTACTCAGTAACAACATCTTTGTTCTGCCTTTCATCTACTCATGGTCAGATGAACATCACAGAAAAATACTGAAGAGACAAACACGTGCCAGCACTTGCTATATTGAATAAGAATCAGATGAGTGACACCAAATGAGACACAAATGAACTAATGAGGCATGATATGTTTACAATATTCTTTGTGAGTTGTCAGGTTGCTACTGTAAGTGCTAGTTCTATTATTGTTAGCATATAAAAGGCTGTGTCTTGATTCATAGCTTTTGTTAAAATTACATTATACTACTTAGAAGAAGAAAAAAACTGTCTCTAGAAGTTCCTGTCACATGAGAATATTTATTATTATTTATAATGACATATGGTTATGTTAAAAAAAAAATGTCACACAGGCACTTCAGATGCTCTGGGAAAGGAACACATTTCAAAGTATATACCCAGAGCTGAAGTACATCTTGGTCTTCATTGCTTTTTAAAAAGCAAAATGTAGCTTCACAGTTCACGAGAAGCTCTAGTTTTCCAAAGTTTCTGCTATTTTGCCTCCAACTTATAGTAGATTGTGTTTCTCAGAAAAAGGCAAGTTGCATTAATGAAAGGAAAATGATCCTCATTTGCTCAGGGACGCTTTCTTCTGTGTGTCCTTCCTTCTCTCTCTCTCTCTCTCTCTCTCTTTCCTTTCCCTCCTTTCTAAAGTAAACCTCATCCTTTTTGGAAATACAGATTTTTTTTCAAATTACGTTTTTATGGTTTTAGACTTTCCTGTCTTTCATTTTCCGTGCTCTGTTCTCCATAGGCAAAAAGGACATCAAGTCTGGGGCTTCAGTCCCACTCAACTCAAGGACAATTCTAGCCAGAGGAGGATGTAACCTTCAGTGGTCTAAGACCACATCAGCGCTAGTTTGAGTATCCAGTTAGCTCAGGGAGACCCTGGCTGTGAAGAGCATGCTCATCAAATGATCTGTAAAAACTTCCAAAATACCCGCCATTTTGAACTAGACCATGAACCAACTCTCCCACTGAGATTTGTCTTCCCTCACCATTCCCCTCTCAGGTAATCACTTACTGCTTCTCCATCAATTTGATTTTTTGTTTTATTTTCTTTGTGTTTTTTCTTGTTGTTTTTCTTTTTAAAAAATAACCATTGAAAAATAATTTTATAATAAGTCTTGTCAAGTATAATAAATCTTCTCACCTTGTTCTTTTTCAAAATTGTTTTGACTACTTTAGGTCTTTGATTTTCTACACCAATTTTAAAATTAGCTTGACAATTTCTATAAAGGAACCGTACTGTGGTTTTAATTGAGATTGCACTAAATCTATAGATCAATTTGAGTAGAACAGACATATAACTAAATCCAGTCTTCCAATACACGAACACACTATATTCCTGCATTTATTTAGGTTTTCTTAAATTTCACTCTGCAATGTTTTGTAGTTTTCAATGCACAAGCTTATAACATATTTTGTTTTATTTATCCTTAAGTATGTTACACTTTTGATGTTATTGTAAATGGTATTCTTAAATTTCGCTTTCCAATCATCTGTTGCTAAACTATAGAACTGTAACCAATATAGGCGTATTGATCTCAAGCTCTCAAAATTGAGAATATATTTATTTGAGAACTTCTTGTAGATTTTACAGGGTTTTTTACATGAAAATTATTTCACCTGAAAATACAGACAGTTTTACTTATTCAACTCTTATCTAGACACCTTTGCTTTCCCTTCCTTTTTACAAAGCTTAACATTTTCATGCAATGCTGAAGAGTAATGCAGGGTGGACAACCTTATTACTGATCTTAGGGAGGAAGCTTCAGTCTTTCATCATAACTATGTTAACTGTAGGTGTTTCATACATGTCCTCTGTCATATTGACAAAGTGCCCTTTTATTCAAGTTTCCGAGAGAAGGATGCTTTCATTAGAGAAGGATGTGTTGACTTTAGTTGAACGCTTTCTCTATATCTATTTGGGTATGCATATTATTTTTCCTGCTTAGCCTGCCAATATGGTGACTTATAGTGATTGATTTTCAAATATTAAACACATGTTGTTTGCCTGGTTATCATTTGGTCTTGTCATTATCATCACAAGTTGACTCTCAATATGGCTCCAATTGATAGCATTGATTCTGCTCCAGACATCTTTTTTCCCACTCCCCAGACAGTATCACATCAAACTGTGACTTGCTTTGGGTTTGTTTATCCTTCTTTGGGAACTGTGTGCTTAGGATGTTACTAGCACTGGTTGGTTTGCGCGCTGCCAAGCTAATGCCTGTGTTTCTCGATTAATGTACCCTACTAATTCACTGAGATATCTGTGACTATACTTGGCAATCATTGGCAATTATCTGACTGGCCTTTGACATGCAGGCAGTATAGTATTGTGGCTAAAGCTAAATTATAGAGTCTAACTGCTTATGCTTACATTCCTGCCCAACCACTCAGTAGGTATGATCTTGAGTAAATTATTGATTTCTCTATGCCTCAATTTCCTCTTCTGTAGAGGTAACAATAATACAAACCTTATCAGTTTGTTATAAGAATTAAATGTGACCATATTATATAAAGAAATTAGGATAGTGTTGGGCTCAGAAATCAATTGTTGCTAGAGTACAAGGTATATCAAGAATTTACTCATGTGAATCTGACTCTGTAGACCATATTCCTAATCATTATGTGATATTCTAATACTTGTTGGACCATCTGGAGAAAATTTACCTTCTGTATTAGTGGCTGGGCTAGGTACTCTGGTCTTTAAATGCCCTAGTTCTGGTTTTATCCCTAAGCACAAACTTACTGCCTATCCATCCAGAAGCAGTTGGGTAATAGCTTTCTAAGTCTTGAAGTACAACAGGACTTATTTTTGTCAACACAGGTGAAATCGGAATACAAATGAGCAAATAAAATGAAAGCATCTAGAAACAATATTTTCAAACTGTTGAATATAAATCAATTTTTTTCTTATAGCTAAATTTTTTAAATTTATTTTAAAATTTTGATTTTATAATCTCAAATCAGAAAAAAAAACAAACTGGACGCTTTTAGTGCCTTGTCTTACAAGCTTGTGATATTTTGTCTCCTTGACTTTTCTTTCACAATTCAGTATGGTACATTTAGAAGATGGAGGAAAGGTTAGGAAAACACACAGAACATTACAGTTTTTAATTAGCAATCAAAATAGATATAAAGAAGTTAGTTACAATAATTATAATGTAAAGCAGCAGCTTGTCGGCAACATAGATAGATACATGTTGAAGGCCAACATTTCACTTTTCAAAATATCTATGAAAGACTCCCAAACTAAGTGGGATATGTTTTCAAATTGATTTTAGGTTAGAAAAATTAATAATGATACTGTGAACACAAGATTAAACACCTGATGAATATTCCATCTAAGCCAGGCAGCTCATGATCTGACTGCTCAGATATCTCAAAATTAACATTTTCTCTTTTGAGCTAAATAATGTATTACCTTTTCTGGAGGGTTAATTTATATCCTTCTAGTGATGTTCCCTCAGTGGCCATGACTCTGATTGGATGACCAATAGCAAGGCAGCCCTGAGTAATCGCTCGGCTCAGGATCATCCCAGCCTTCCAATGAATAGAGAGGGGAGAAAGGTCTAAATAAGTTAAAAGAACCAGAAAATTCAACAATGTGTCACAAATAGTGAGGTCATTATGCCTGGATAACCCCGGATATTAACAGTTGCCAAAAGTGAAACACTACCCACAACTTAGCAGTCAGTGAGCCGTGCTCAGAATCAGTGATCTTCCCTGTCCGACAAGGGTGGCATTTTATAGTTCAGCGCAAAATAAAACAGACCTTGATATCTTCATGTGTCCTTTTTTCTGTGCATATTTCACAGTGCAGTGATTTGGGGTCCATCACATGTCACTTGTTATAACTACAGAGCTTACTGGAAATATGTATGCACAGAAAAAAAAAGTGCAGTGAACTGAAAAGACTGAAACAAATCCTTACCCTTCGTACCAATGTAAAGTTTTACTCCGTGTCTAAATACCATGGGTTAAACATTTTAAGATGGTTTGGGCATTACCTTTGTTTTAACTGTTAGAATTCTCTAATAGAGAAATTGATTGGGCATACTGTCTGAATGGCCATGTAACAATTTTCTTAGTGAATCAACTCTACATTTTAAATAAATGAATGACAACTGAGGGATTTATTTATACATTAGAGAATTGGCGGCAGGCAAAATTCTCCATCTTAACAGGTAAAAAGATTCATTTTTTTAAAGAAAGAGAGAACATTCCATCTAAAAATATTTTCTAAATTGTTTTCTTGTTAGCATGTAGTTTTTATTTCTCAGTGTTTTGTTGTGTGGGAAAGAAATTGATGATGACTTAAGAAAACTATTTTTTGTTAAATTTTGGTTCTAATAAGCACTGAATAGAATCCTCATCTGATCATGCTTCTCTGTGCAGGAAGTAAACTGCTTGGGGTGAGGAAAGTGTCACCATTTATTAAGCACTTTCTGTGTACCAGACACTAAGCTTGAACTTTACACGTACTTTCTCATTCAATCCTCACAGTAACTGTGCAAGACAAGTGTGACTAACTTCATTTTATAGATGAGGAAATGGTGGCCCAGTGCAGCTAGGTAACCCTCCCAGGCTCGTACAAACGATTCCAATTCTGATCTAACACTAAAATCCATACACTTTTCAGTAAGCATTTCAATTACTTTTGAAAAAAGTTCTGACAAGTATGTACAAGTTTTTCAATATCATAAAATTCTAGAAACAGATACCACAGAATTAAAGAATTTGAGACCTAGGAAACTCTTGATTCTAACTCTTCAGGCAAGAAGACTAAGGTCCTGACTAAGGTCACTCACCTGAAGTCATACAGGAGTTCAGAGGCAGTACTAAAACTCAAACACTTCCATTGTGCTCTGCCACATGCAGAGCAGTGTGCTATGTCACAGTGGAAAGACATGGGTTTTGAAGTCAGAAAGGCCAAGGATCCTTCCTATGCCACTTACTCAACTCAGGTTTTTCAGCTATATAATAAAAACCTGCACAGTTTATATGAGATTAAATAAGTGTGAATATGATGCCTAAATATAGCAGATGCTTAATAAAATGGTATATAGTATTATTAAATCAGAAACAAAATACAACTTTAAACGGGCTAGTAGTTAGAGTCTCCAGGCTGGAAGCAGATTTAAGAAATATTTCGTTTAACCTCATTCTGCCTTGTTATTTAGAACGAATAATAGTTTTTAGTACTTGATGCCTTAATTACTCTATATGCTTGATTTTAACTCTCAGAGAATCTAAAAATAACAATATAAAGGGAAATCTAAAATTTCATTTGAGAAAAGAGTTTCAATCTCCTCTACCCAACCCCAAACTAAGTAGCAGCAAACTTGCCCATATGACTCTACACCATGGAAGTACTAAGAAGAAGCAAAAACAATCTATATAGTAAGGGGACTACAGAAGACACAAGAAGGGTGGATACAAGCTGCACCATCTCTTTACAGACATAAATATTTGGTGGCAATTACACAACATATTTCAATAGTAAGAGGGAAGGGGGGCAGTGATATGTTCTCAATTTAAATCAGATCTTAAAGTAAAAAAGATAAGAATTAAGTAGTGTCGATACACAAGTATTAATGTGTATTTTATACTCAGGGATTTCTTCTACACTGTCCTTACAAAGACCATGTGCTGTCATTATACAGAGCTAATCCACCAGGCTCTAGGAAGCACAATAGTGAAGACAAGGAGTAGAAACAAATGACCTTCAGACAAATCTCATGAAAATGGTCAGTCAGCCTGTGGACTATCCATAAGCTCTATTCTGGGATTAAATATACTCTGCAGTATAAACTAATCAGTACATCTGAAAGTGAACTGAATGCTCACATGGGGATCTACAGAATTCCTCCACAGCAGATGAACAAGTGCGGAGAAGTAGTATTCTTCGTTGAATTGCGACACCTTAGTTGTTCATTGATTGCTTTCTACATGTGCCTTGACCACGGGCCTTCAGTGGACCAAAGCAACCCCTTGCTGGAGCCAGCGACCTTGGGTCCAAGCTGGCGAGCCTTCGCTCAAGCCAGATGGGCCCGCGCTCAAGCTGGCGAACTTGGGGTCTCGAACCGGGGTCCTCCGCATCCCAGTCCGAAGCTCTATCCACCGTGCCACCGCCTGGTCAGGTCAGAGAAGTAGTATTCTTAACGGGCAACAATTGCTCACACTTTTGCTTGCATGCTTGAGTGCGTGAGCAATGGGGACTGGAGCCCGTGGTGAGCGGCAAACATGGGCAGTCACTCAGGGAGAACGGACAGTCTTGGGTACCTTCGTGATCAGCCACACACTGGCTGCAGGCCACAGGGTCGACGGCACCTGCTGACATCCACTGCTCACTTCACTATTTGAGGAACCCCACTTTCCAATAGAAACTGAGGCATAAAGGATGAGATTGGGATCCACCTGCACCATAAGAACAAGAATGCTTTTTAAACTTAGAATCTGAAAATGACCTTTCCTCCACACACTTGCCCAAAATAACTTATCCTTGGAACATTATGTTTCTGATAGAGAGGGCTCTTTTGAAAGAGTAGTGCTCAATCCCATTTGATTCAAATAGATTAATAGTTGTTGAGGCCCAGTTCTAATATGTAAAGCTCTGGACTGTGGTGTGGGATATTATAAAATACACAGTGGAATAGAAGCAGGGTTACAGTTGTTCAGATGAAAGATAATACAATAATTGATAAACAATAAGACAAGAATAAACTCTGTGCTCTATGTACTCACAGCTGTATACTGCTTTTGCCACACCCTGTATTTTTCCTGCCCTAAAGAAACTCACAACAGTAGAGGCAATGATACAACACATACACACACACACACACACACACACACATTTTGTGTAAAGTTTCAGATGGATGATTAAATAGTACTCTAGGTATTCAAAAAATGGTAGGCTCTTTTCTGCTGGAGCAACAAAAAGTGGAGTATCGTGAAAGAAGTGACGTCTGGACCAGGTCTGAAAGGATAGACAGTTGGATGGGAATACTAAAGAATTCCTACAAAAATATTCCACGTAAAGGCAAGGACGTATGATCGATGTACCTTAGGATTTTTTGATAGGCTCAAAAAATAAATTTGGCCAAACTATAGAAGATTTCAAGTGTAAGGCTATGGAGTTAAATGTCAGTAGGGAGCCAGTGAACGCCATCGAGCAGAAGAGGCTGGATTACAGCAAGTTTTCGTAAGGTTGATCTGGCAAGGGTAGACATAATAAATCACAGAATGGAGACATCAAAGGCAAGGGGAACAGTTGGAAGCCCACACAATCTCCTAAGGATAAAGGGATATGAGTTGAGACTTTAGTGAGAGTTGTGAGAATGGACAGGAGGAGACTAATTGGGAAGACACTGCATCTGTGTTTGTGATCAGATTACATATGTCACAGGTATTGTGAACATTCTACCACTTTTTACTCAGACTTGATTGTCAAATTAACAGGCATTCACATCACCTGTGGGAATTCTACTCAAATTTAATACTGTGTCTCCTATCTTACATGATCACTTTCTCTGAGTTATCATGCTAAGTTTATATTTATTTGTATAGGATTATGGGAACGCCTGCTTCTGCTTTAAACCCAATAAATAATGTTGCTTCAGTACCAATTTTAAATTATTTTCTAATACTAAAAAGTCTATTCTGAATCCATACTAATACTAAAAATTTATTGGATGGCAAGTTATTATTTTAAATACAAAAATTAAATGATAATTTAAATGGTAATATTTTTGAAATGTGATCAGACAATAGCAAGAGTATAACTAACATATTTGGTAATTATTCTATAATGGGAGATAGCTACTTCTCAAAAGAAGAAAATGTCATAGGACCCCTGCATGTGAAAATAAAATTTTTAAAATAAGCCGCCCCACACACATAAGCAGATTTGATTTATAGCTCTTTGATTGTGTATTCCTCAGTTAGCCAATTGTGGCTGGATTCAGGAGGGGAATCCCCCACAGGTTCTGAACAATGATAAACCATATTCTACTAATCCATCCGCCACAGGACTCAGCATTTAAAGTAACACTCTTACTCAACCTCCTAACTTCAAGTTGCCGTCACACTCAAAACTCCCCTCTGCAACTGGGAAGAAGATTGTTTTGACTGGAATTAGTCAGACAGAAGGAGCATCCTGCCAACTGCTTCTTTGGACAGCACCTGCTGCCAGCGCCTAAATTCTTGTTATCTCCACAACACGGTTTAATCTTTTAACAGTTGGCTTATTGGTGAAGAGCGAAGGGGTCCTTTGTGTCTGTCTTGGGTTGGCACCCAGTATTAACACCATGCTGTTCTTTGAGAGAGATTTTGCTGGACAGTTCCCAAGTGATTCTACATAGACCAGACACAGCCAGGACCACTTACTCAGCTTCACTTTATGTTATGGGGAAAATAAATATCCTGCCAAGTCTGGGTTCTGATACACTTAAACCTGACAATAGTCGTGACGTTTCTCTTTGCAACTTCACCTTCTTTTCTCTTTTTAATTTAATCTGATAGCTTAACTTTAGACCAAACACTGATGAAGGCGGGGAAGATAAAAAACTGTGAAAATTAAAATTCAGGAAAACAAAAGTGCTCTGACAATCTGCTACATAATATGCTTTGTATGTGTGTGTAAGGGTGCGTGCACGCACACACATGCGTGCTCATGTGCGGGGATGTGTATAAAAGCATTGTTGTTAAGACCAGTTTCTAAACACATGCGATCATATATCCTTAGAAAATCTTTTTAGGTCCTGTTGAGAATCAAAACAGGAAATTCCTTTTTATTCTTTTGAATATTATATACATAAGTCCCTTTAAATGACCACCGTGATATTCCCATCTGAATAAACGGTGCTGACATAGAAGCTGCCAGTGATAAAAATGATGTGTGCACATGCTGGGCCAGTTAAAACTTCTTAATTTTCTTTTGCCAAAAAGTGGAGTAGCCGTCAATATTTCTGTGCAAATTTGAAACAGTTTAAAGGAACCATGTGTCTTTTCTACTGATCTCCTAAGAAACAAAACACAAAACAACAAATTTTTTCTAGAAAGAAGCAGCTCATACATAGGTCAATCACAAACCCCATTCTAAACAAGATGCGTTTACGACACAGAAATTTAATAAAATTTTATGCTTTTAGTAAAGAATTTAGGGCCAAGTTAAATTGATATACAAATTAAAATCACAGCAATAAGAAATGTTCTCAAATCTCTTTCATCCTGTCTCTGATGTTCACTCTTATATTTTCTGTTCTCTGATCCATAGCTGATCAATACACAAATTGAAAAAGTGTGAGAGCAGAAAACATCAGTGAGTAATTATGCTTCCAAATAAGGCAACTTCAAGATCTAGGTAAGCGGTCCTTAAGTACCTTCAACAATTTATCTAAAAATAAGGAAGGTGGGCTTTCTTTCCCACCCTTTCTTCCCCACCATGTTGCTCCCTCTCTCTAGGTCTCTTTCTCTCCCTCTTTCCCTCTCTCCTTCCGTCCTCCAACTTGTTTCCTGAGCCCATTTCTCCTACAGCTCACTTTTTATACCTCTATAACTTTCTAAATAAACACACTCTTCAAACAAACTAATAAACAAACAAAGTGGACTTCGGATTTTATTTAAAGTCTTGTATCCTGTTCTAACAGCAATCAGTTCAAAATTAAAATTAAAATTTTGTATTTTCCACAATATACATTATTTGTAGAAAACACTATTTTTTTAATGACTTGCTCTCCAAAGAAAAAGGACAGTAGGAAATGGTTTGCTTGTCCCCAGCCCCCTTGTGACATACTACATTCTGCTGGCACCCATAACTGCTGAATTTACAAGTTAACTTGTAATAAGTATGCCGAAATTCTAAAATTGTAACTTGGTATTTTCTTGTTGTTTCCATACTGAAAATTGTCACTGATGTTCAGATGATGTCTGATCATACTGAAACTAGGATCAAAATAAGTTTTCTTTTCATTTTGAAAAATATATGACCTGCCAAACTCTGGAACACATTTTTCTGCTATATTTTCCCATAACCAGGCATCTCTCAAGCTATTCTTCTCATGATTTTTTTCTTTTATATTAACTACCACGAAGTTTAAATCTTATCCATTTCATGGAAACATATAATTTTATTGCCCTTAAACTGGGGCAATCTAAAAATGTCACCAATTTAAGTAACAATTGAAAACTGTTGAAAGATGTATTTGCCAAATTGTCCATTGTAATAGATTTCAGACCTTTTTATTGAAACAGATAAAAGAGCAACAGGTTGTAATTGTCACGGTTATATCCGTCTCCCACATTTCTAATAGGGATTATAGGTTTCAAATTTTTCTCTGTAGGAAAGGTTTTCATTGTCAATAAGTGATGTGAACAAACGGTAAGGGGTTGGGCACTGATATCTCTATCTCAAGCCATTTCAAAACATAGCCATCAAGAATATCGGCTTTTGCCTCCCACCTCTCTACCCCTGTTGTAATCCTCTTAGTGTCTTCTTGACTGCAATGAGCATCAAGATTTTACCACAAAATGCCCTCTGGATAGCCATCGCCTGTGCCTGAATCTCTCTTTAAAAATGCTCTTTTTAAGTCTATTAAACTTCTATCACAAATGCAAGGATCATGTCTGTGTATATATTCAAAGATGGTATTCTGAAAGAATTTTAAAGGTTTCATAGCTAAGGGAAGGCCATTTTTCTTTGAAAGCTTTTATTTTCTTGCCAGTTTACAAACCTTTGTTTTCTTATACTACTATCTTGGTTGGACAAAAATAGGCCAAAACTTGGAGCATTAATTAAGTCATTTTTTTTTAATCCTGTAAAAATAAAATGCTATGAAAAACCCAGCAAGTTCAATGTCATTATAAATGGCACAGAATGGATGCAAGGGGTGTGGGTACCAAGGCCTAAAGCATCCTAACTGGTTTGGGGGTAGGGTTGGAGTAAAGAAAGCTTTTATGAAGCAGGCACATATCAGATAAGGCTAGAATGATGGGCAGGATTTCAACAAGCATTTATTGAATGCCAACTATATGCCAGACATCATGCTAGGATATGGCACAAGGGTGAAAGAGAAGGCTGGGGGTGGTGGCAAAGAAAAAGAGGCTGAATTCCAGGCAGAGGGATCCACATGGGTATAATAACAGAAATCATGGAGTGCTTTCAGAAAACAACAAACGAACAGTCTGGCTTGGCTAACACACAACATATTAGACAATAGAGAGCCTTGTAAGATAGGCTATAGCTAAATTTTAAAAATCACTCATCAAAAATGTATTGTGTACTTGCCCTACATTCCAGAATACAAAGACAAATAAGACATAACGCCGGCATCCATTCTCCATTTAACAAAGGAGAAAGACACAAAAGCAAATAAATAACTCTCCAAAATGCAGAGTCTAAGAACAATTTTAAAAGGACAAAAAGGAATTCTAAAAATATAATTTGAGGTCAATTCTCTTTGGAGGATCTGAGAAGGCTTCATGGAAGAAGAGGAAGTTGAATAAAGCCTTCAGGCAACAAAATATTAATGATGGTGGATATTTCCTAGGCCAAGAACAACACATGCTACCACTTTCTCTTGAAAATTAAGAGTGAAGACCAATTAATGGGAAGTTCTACTTCTACGGATATCTAGCTCTATGGGTGCCTTTCATTTTGATCTGATGAGTTCAAAAACTAAAGCTTATTAGTTGAAATGAACATAGGTCATTTCATAGTCTTTGCTGAGAAAAACAAAATAATTATTCCTTTTTTGTATACATGTTTAACGTGCTTTTCATAGCTCAGTTGGAGGACAAAATACTTTACTAGCAGGATACCTAAGTGGAAATTAATAAATCACCTTTTGGATTGACTTGTCCTAAGTTGGGTTTTCTGAAGAACTCATGTTCCTTAGCTACAATGACCCAATAGCGAATAGATCAGATCCTAAAGTATAGAGAATTGCCATCTTAGAGTTGTTTCTTTTTTTAAAATTTTTTATTTAATTAATTGTGTTTACATAGATTCTAGGGCAGTGGTTCTTAACCTTTTTTGAAGTACTGAACCCACCAGTGTCATATGCGCATTCACCGAACCCTTCTTTAGTGATAAATAAAATATGATTTTATTTTCCAAATTCAAGACATAGGTATATGTTTTTTTACTGGTGCACAAAATGAGCCGTGCATGAACATCACCTTGCTCAAAGAACAAAACCAACAAAGTGCATGAACTCACAACAAATTACAGTATTACTTTATTCTGGCCTCCACGGCAGAGGCTTCTCCGAACCCCTGAGACCGACTCATCAAACCCCTAGGGTTCTATAGATCCCAGGTTAAGAACCACTGCTCTAACATTTCTCTCCTGTATCACTTTATGGAATAAACTCTCTCTGAATTTCAATTTTCTACCCTAAAATATTAGAATAGTAAGACCTATCTCATAGAGTTACTGTGAGGATTAAATGAAATGATGGATATAAAAAGTTTTTTTTAAATAAATAGATATGCTTCCAGACATCTTTTCTCAAGCTAATTTGCATTACCACTACCAGTTTATTTCTCTGTAACATTTTTTGACTAAATTATTTCCATATCAAAACCTATTAAGTAAAGTTAAAGCTACTTAGCATTACTTTCAAGGTTCTTCAATATAGTCTCAGCCTTCCTACTTCCCCTTTCCTCCCTGTTTTCCCCTGAGCTTCTCCTGTGTTTCAGTCTACCTCTATTGGATGCCCTTTTCTGAATTTCTGTTATCTTCTCTATCATCAGAGTTATTATTCATGAGCTTTCCCCCATGTGTGTCCACAGAAGTCTTAGCCATCTTCTAAAATATGGTTGAGCCTGACCAGGCGGTGGCGCAGTGGATAGACTGTCAGACTGGGATGCAGAGGACCCAGGTTCGAGACCCCAAGGTCGCTACCTTGAGCATGGGCTCATCTGGTTTGAATAAAAGCTTGCCAGCTTGGGCCCAAGGTTGCTAGCTTGAGCAAGGGGCTACTGAGTCTGCTGTAGCCCCACAGTCAAGGCACATTTGAGAAAGCAATCAATGAACAACTAAGGTGTCGCAATGAAAAACTGATGATTGATGCTTCTCATCTCTCTCTGTTTCTGTCTGTCTGTCCCTATCTATCTCTCTCTGATTTTCTCTCTCTGTAAAAAAAAATAAATAAATAAGTAAATAGAAATAAAATTAGAACTAAAAATAATAATAATAAATAAATTAAATATGGTTGAAATTCTAGTTTTTCCTAGCAATCTTCTTGTCTACCTCAATCAGAAGTGGCACTTTATCATTAGTAAGTATTGTCATTGAAAGTAGATTCCAAACTACCACGGAGCAGAGTTCACATCCTACACTTCCTTTTGTCTCCTAACATACCACACACAGGCTGTCTGATAAATGAAGGAGCATTTCTTTAATGAAGTGGGCGAGTAGAGAAGGTAGAGTGGAAAAGAAAACGTATTGTAGAACAAAAAACAAACAGGATAATTCAAATATAATTCCCGAGACTCATTACATGTTATCTGGAAATGGGTTGACTGGACCACCAGCCCTTCCCTCTCACCAGCAAGAGTAGCTGCACTCAAACCCAACTTCCTATGTGTGCCTTTCAATTTTCTACTTGCTCTCAGAGCCATCTTCCACCCTTTTTCTTCTCTATATTGTTCACAGGACACTACATCTCCAAACCTCTTTGCCCTTGGGCCTTTAGGTAGTTTTAGGTAGCTTTTGTGTTTTGTTTGACTATAGTTTACTCATTTTCATTGCTGTACAATAGTCCATTATATGTGTGTATCAACTTGATGTATTTATTCAACTATTGATGAACAGTTGAGTGTCTAGTTTGGGGCTATGGTTAGTGATGCTGACATGGGCATTTTCTTATGTGCATCTTGTAAAAAAATATGTTAGCACTTATTTCTTGGGTTAAATATCTAGGACGAGAATTGCTGGATGAAGAGTATGTGTATTTTTAGTATTTACCAGCTATTTCAAATCTCCAAAGTTGTAACTCCAAAGAGTTCCTGATGCTCTACCATCCCTGTCAATGTTTGGCATTGTCAGACTTTAAAAATTATTGCCAATCTGATCCTTGTGAAAAGATATCTCATTTTGTTTAATTCACTGATTACTAGTGAGGCTGAGTCCCTTTTCTTCGATTTATTGATTATGTGTGTCTTCTGTGAAGTCATTACCCATATCCTTGCCTAATTTTTCAGTTGGTTGTTTATATGTTTCCTTTGACATGTAAGAGTACTTTATATATTCTATATCAGTGGTTCTTAACCTTTTTTGAGGTACCAAACCCACCAGTTTCATATGCGCATTCACCAAACCCTTCTTTAGTGATAAAAAAAAAATATGATTTTTTTTTCCAAATTCAAGATATAGGTATATGTTTTCTTACTGGTGCACAAAATGAGCCATGCATGAACATCACCTTGCTCAAAGAACAAAACCAACAAAGTGCATAAACTCACAACAAATTACAGAATTACTTTATTCTGGCCTCCGTGGCAGAGGCTTCTCCGAACCCCTAAGACTGACTCATCGAACCCTTAGGGTTCGATAGAACCCAGGTTAAGAACCACTGTTCTAGGGTCACCCTGAATGCATCCCCCCTCACCCATATTTCCCTCAACATCTCCCTTTTCCCCATCCCAACAGCGCCCTCCCCCCTTCCCTTCAGGTTTATCCCATCCTATCATCTCCTTTCCCTCTGTCCCCATTTCCTCTGGTCCCTTTGATCCCTCCTCTGTCTCAATTCTGTTCCTCAGTTATCACTGTTCCTTGGATTTCTCAAATGAGTGAGGTCATATGATATTTTTCTTTCTCTGCCTGGCTTATTTCACTCAACATAATAGTTTCCAGGTCTCTCCATATTGTTGCAAAATGTAATATTTCCTTCTTTTTCATAGCCCCATAGTATTTCATTGTATATATGTAACACAGTCTTTTAATCTATTCATCCACTGACAGGCACTTGCGCTGTTTCCAGATCTTCACTATTGTGAACAATGCTGCCATAAACATGGGGGTGCATTTCTTTTTTTTCAGTCAGTGATATCGTGTCCTTGGGGTAATATTCCTATAAGTGGGATGGCTGGATCAAAGAGCAGTTCCATTTCTAATTTTTTGAGAAATCTCCATACTGTAACTCAAACTTATTATTGATATAGTAAGTATAGAGAAATATGCTAAGAATAGTACTTAAACAACATAATTCAAGTAAAATTTTCTCATGTAGGAATGCTATATATTGATTTTAAGTGCTAAATTAATAGAATGTAAAGAATAATACTTGCCTTGACATTTGTAAAAATAATTCATAGTTTTTAAAAACTCTTACAAATATCCACTCAGTTACCATGTATTGATTGAGAGTCTAATACATAAAATACCCACATTAATTATAACATATAATTCTGACCTTGTTTTGTAGGAAATGGTTCTCCGAGTCTACCTTTTCAAGTTGGTCAGGAACCTGTTGACTGCTGGCATTAAAATTCATTGGAAATCTCTCACAAACTTCCCAACTAAGAAAATTAAAACATTTGATTATTTTTATTAGAATAAATGTACTTTATTATAATATTCTTTAACCTACTATAGTAAAAACTTAGGCACTTTATAGTCTACTAGTGAAAAATCAATGTATAGTTTAGTTCATAATCTTTTTAAACAAAATTATATAAAGTGTTTTGGTATATATAACTGGGAAAGGGAAAGCTTTAAATTTTTACCTTGCAATTATTTATGATATCAAAAATTATCTTTATTTTTACAGATTCACTCATAGTTGAGGCCACCTTTAATGTTAAATTTATATTCTAAATACAATGCAGTATGAATGATAAAGGATGTTTTTATACTTATAATAGTTGTGTTAAGTACTTTAGTTTGGTATTTTTAAGAATACCTTAAAAGGCAGCACAGCCTAGTGGATACAGTGACAAACCACAGACCGGAGATGTTGGGTGTCATTCTTAATTCAGCCAAGTCACTTATTTTAAAGGTGAATCAATCCCTACCCTAAAGAAAATTACTTGGCTCAACATTGATGTCATACCATAGACATACCATAGAGCATGCTGCTATTTAACAGAAAACAGTTCTGGGGCTAGTAGTATTATTTTCAATACTCTGAGAAATGTAACCAAGAGTATAATTATTAAGATCTCACATGATCCACTTTAGAGTATAGAAATAAAATTCAAATGGAATCCAAATATTAAATAAATTATCTTCAAATAACTTCGTGTTCAACAAGGGCAGTTTCATATTGTTATTCTTAAGGAGCTAGATCTAATTTGATTCTACTCAGTAAAACTATATTTATTGTACCTGGGATGTAAAATTAAAAAGGGCACATAAATTTAAAAATAAACTCCTAGCTAAAAATGGGTAAAGGGTCTAGAGAACTTAACAACTTGTAGAGAGATTATTGCACATGAAATAAATCTCATAAACAGAAATGCCTGTAAAAAAGAATGCTGATGAGTTATTTTCTATCAATAAGGAAAAAGAGAACAAGACAAATCTTGACTGAAAAGTGACAGGAAGCCATTGGGAGATAGAGTTGTTTAATCAACTACCAATGAAGACCAAAGAGTATGTCTTTGTAGATATATTTAGCAATAGACTGACACTAGACTGAGTGACCTCGTCAGACTGCTTTTGGTTTTCTGGGTCTGTCCTCTACTTTAGTGTTTTTACCGATATTTTAAGGAAAGTTGTAATTTGTTAAATTATAAAGTATTCAAGCTAGATAGGTCCTTATAGATAGATCACATAGTCCAACATTTCTACTTCAATGTCCAACATGGTAGCCACTAGCCACATATTCCTATTTAAATTAACATTCACTTAGCTTAGAGAAAATTAAAAACTCAGTTCCTCAGTCACATTAGTCATATGTCAAATTCTAACAGTCATAAAGTAGGTTTTCATCATCACAGAAAGTTCTATTAGACAGTGCTGGATAGCAGTTAAAGCCTCAGTTAAGAAAGACAGTTTAGCTTACAATCCTAACTCTCTCATGTACCAGTTGTGTGACTGGGAAAACTACTTTACACTTCTGTTTCTCAATTTCTGTGTCTATAAAATGGAGTAAAAATAGGATAACAGGTAATGAAGTCATTAAATACTTGTTTTGATAATTAAATAAGTTCTTCCCCAATTCATTTAGAACTGTGCTTGGGCTGTGGTCATCACTCAGTAAATTCTGGGTTTATTATTTACAGATAAGATACTGACATCCACCCTGGCCAGTTGGCTCAGCGGTAGAGTGTCAGCCTGGTGTGTGGATGTCCTTGGTTCAATTCCCAGTCAGGGCACACAGGAAAAATGTCCCTCTGCTACTCCACCCCTTCCCTTCTCACTTCTCTCTCTCTTCTCCTCCACTTCTGCAGCCATGGCTTGATTGGAGCAAGTTGGCCCCAGGTGCTAAGGAGGGTTCCATGGCCTCTACCTCAGACACTAAAAAAAAAAAAAAATGGCTCCAGTTGCAAAGGAGCAAGGGGCCCAGAGGAGCAGAGCACCACCCCCTAGCAGGCTTGCCAGGTGGATCCCGGTCAGGGCACATGTAGGAGTTTGTCTCTGTCTCCCCTCCTCTCACTAAATAAAAAAGAAGAAAGAAAGAAAGAAAGAAAGAAAGAAAGAAAGAAAGAAAGAAAGAAAGAAAGAAAGAAAGAAAGAAAGAAAGTGACACCCATCTGCTCTTGAACAGTCTTAAGCAGACATGGGGCCAGATTCCCAGATCCTCTAACTCCTGCTCTTCTTCTCAATATCCCACCAAGCCTCCAGAATATTGCTTTTGTTTTCCATTTATTGTCATCAAATGAGATCCTTAATGTGAACACTCATAGGAATAAGCATATTATTTACTCTTTTAATGATTTCATTCAAAACTATTAATTTAGGAACATTCAATAAAAACAGATTTTACACTTCAAATAAAATTATTATTATGTCTTCAAAGCAGAAACTATAATCAGCTAATTACCCCATACAATTTTTTGAAACTCAAGGAGAGTTAGTGATAAGTCTTTTAGGTACTAGCTCATTATATCATGAAATAAGTCAATAAAATAAATCATTGTTTATGTAAGACGACTCAAAGACTATCTTTTATGATTCTGTTTCAATCTCTCACTCTGGGACACCTGCGATTAGGTGATTCAGATAGCTTACTTGTTACATCCAGGTCGCAGAACAGCATCAGGATCCAAGAAGGTTTTATACACAATGGTAAGGCCACCTCTGACAAATGCAGTCACTTGGTCAAAGGTCAAACTCAGAACAGGGTTCCGTAGAGAGCTGAAAATTTTAAAAAAGAATCAAAGCTATCTGAAAAATTATGCAAACAGTGAAATTTAAGCACAAAGTAATAATAAAACATAAACTATCAGTGTCTAATAAAATCCCCAAATCCTAAAATGTGCATTTTACTTTATTTGACTGATTTATAATATGCCCAGGATAGTCACAACACATAATATTATTTAAAATAATTTCAATAATAAAAGCAAAGTATTTGGTGTATACAATGTTTGGTTTTTAATAACTACATTATATATAACTAAATGATGTTCATCAATGTATAACTACAATGTAATATAACAATAATAAATGTTGGACCTGATAATTAAATGAATCTTTAATATTTGACTAAAAACAACCATTTTTTATTAAGCTCACTAAAAGTTATGCTAATTTGATTTTTTAATATTACATACTGTTAGGTACATTGTTTTAGGTTAATTTAATTATTTGAAAATGAAAATCAAATGAAAAACATCTTAAATAAGAATGACCATTATGTCAAATATGAACCATTTTTTTCTAAGTTGGTGACAAAGACTTGTTACTTGACTTTATAATCATACCATTTTAATGATGACATTACTTGTGTAGTATTATCAAAAATATTTAAACTGAATCTAATAATGAGAAAACACTCAGACAAATCCAGAGTATAAGACACTCTACAACTGTTGAATTCATTTTTTTTTTTAAAAATCTATGTTCTAAAAAGCAAAACAGAAGGTGGGAGAATATTCTAGAATAAAGAGAAGTAAAGAAAAGAACTAAATGTAATACATGAAACTTCTTCAGATACCAGATTTCAAAAAGCTCCAAAGCACAGTTTGGTGGGTTTGCATGTAACTTGTAACTTGAACACTAGATGATACTACATTATTGTTGACTGTGTTAGATGTTATAATGTGGTGATATAGAAGAATATCTTATTTGTTCAGTTATGTGACCAGAAGCATTTAAGAGTAAAACTTCAATGATTGTCTGAAATTAATTTCTAACCATTCAAAAGAGAGCAAAGGGAGATAAAAGAGAGGTGAAATAAATGTAGCAAACTTTTTAAACTATTGAATCTAGGTGAAGGTGATATAGGTATTCATTCTACTATTCTTTCAAGTTTTCTATAGATTGAATATTTTTCACAATAAAAAATTGGGAGGAAAATAATGAAAGGACTCAAAATAAAAGCAGATATTGGCAATGCCATCTTTTGTTAAGTGAGTAACTTGAACCCCCTATATCAACATATATTAGGCAAGTTAAAATTACTCCCTGAAAATAAACATCATTTACTTAGTACATATTGCAGATTTTCTCAATTTATTTTTTACTGGATGGAAATAATTTTTTAGACATAAATTTTAGAACTTCCAACAGTAGCAAATGCTATAATGATTTTCTAGTGCTTTATATTGAATTCAAAACCAGAAAAGAATACATTATCTTTTTAAAATAAGAATAATATGCAAACAGATATGCACACTATGCATTCCTCCAGCTATAACCCTCAGTTGATTTTGGAATATTTCAGATACTAAGCATTCTATAAATTATTCCACAAATATGATCCAATTAACCAAAACCAAGTGTTTGATCTCATTAAAGTACAGTATTACAGCCAACATTAAAAACATCAAAATTAGTCACTGCTTTCACTTTAACAATGATAGTTAAGAAGAAATTATTAGACACACGTTTTACTAAAGGCTTTCTTTGTTATAAAATTCACTGCTGGTTTTATCATTAAAAACAATTCTCAGTGCAATTGAATTGTACTTGACAATCTGCCATTGAAAATAAAACACCATTTCTTACAGATATTTGTATTCTCTAAATTTCACAGCACTAGGCATTATTAAGTACTTTCATTACTCTACTGAGACAGGTGAAACAGAATTTTGGAGTATGTTACCCACAACTAATCCTACAAACTTCTTTCAAAACCTTCATGGATTTCTGAGTAGATGTATGTCCGTGACTGAAATTTTGACTATTAGAATATATAGCAAATCCAATTAGCTTCTAGTCCTGTCTAGACTATTTTCATTATAATTATGATCAATTATACTCTATAAACAAATTATTTTCCTCTATGTCCTCTATTCTGTTCTACAAATAAATAAAGAGCTTAAAAGATTAGGAGTAGGCAGAAAAGTGTGTTTAAGTTTCCTGACAAACGGTTTCAGAGTTCATCTGGACGGGGACTGTCAAAATATGCATAAATTTCCAAGCTAGTCCACACACAGCTCAGCCCCTCCGTGCCTGTAGATCGCAACCATTTTCTTTCCCCAGAAACACAAATAATTTTATGCAGGAATTTACCAATCTGCAAACATTTACACGATGCTCAGCAACGACCGGTAATTATTGTGGTATAATCTAAGTCGCTTTTGAGGAATATAGCGTTGATAGGCTAGAGCTTACCAGCTTTACCAGTTTATCTCTAGCTGTCCTGTCATTGGTGCTTAAAAGGTTAAGACTTTATTTGTGAAAACACAGAGAGATAGTGGGGAATCATGTTGTCTACAGCTTCATAAATCTTGCTTAAAATCCTTTCAATTACCATCCATTTCTCCTTTAAAAAAGGACAAAAAAAATAGAGGAGTGGAAGCAGGTCAGGGCAGCGTGCGACAATGACAGTGTGATGGGCTTGGGCCCCCCGTGGCGTTTCCATCTGCTATCATTAAGGTGACTACTCAGACATGAACAAATCCCACTTGCTGTGCTGACAGGCAGACTTCAAGAACTATGACAAGGCATTAAGACAGTAAAGTCAGAAAGAGAGAGGGAGAGAGAGAGAAATGTCATATTCCACAAACAATACTGACACACACAAACACACACACACACACAGGATCGGACATTTCATTGGAATTCAAATTTTTTTAAAATTTCTATCAAGGGTGCTACTTGGCTTCACAACTCTCCTTTTAAATTAGTTTGCCCCAGGCAAGCCTGAGGACAGACAGAGAATAAACACCTCGCTCCTACCTGCATGCTTTACCATAAGACACCCAGATTTTTTGCTCATTCTTCAGCAAAAGTGGATTCTTAATCTCTTGACCGTGCTCGTCGAAAAGCCGGGCAGAAGAGAAACTGAGGCCCGGTGGGTTCACAGAAGATCCGTGAAGCCTCTGATGGATCCTGAGAAGTAACTGGTGGTGGAGGTGGGGGGAACAATGAAGAAGAAGATATAAGGAAGAATGTGAACATCTATAATAAACTCTCTACTCTGCAACAAAGGCATCCAAACAAATGGTAATTAAATTCATATAGAATGCTAAAAGAAGTGTGAAATGACGGTGGTGTGCAGCTTAGGGTAAAGGAACAAAATGAGCATGGGCTTTTAACCAGCAGGGGGTGCCACAAGCTTGTGATTGAGCTCTGACCCTTTGGCACAGGGACTGAAAGCAGATGTGACAGTCTTACAGCAAGAGCGTTTAGCTTCTACACATGGTAACGGTCCTCTTTGATCAGGGTTATGCTTTTCTTGTCGGAGCTACACATTTTCTTAGGGTCTTTCCAGAGCTCGTTCAAGTTTTACCACCGGCAAGCTAACCGGAGGTAACCAACGGTAGGATGATTCACTGCTTACACGCTGGCAAAAATACGTACGACTCTCAGTCCAGGTTGGGTGGCTTAGAAGAACTCTGTCTGGGTGTATTTTAATTAAGAGCCCTGAGAAAGCTTTTGAGCTGCTTCAAGAAGAGACATTTTCTAGTCGAGAATAAGATATAATTGAAGTGCGAAGTAGGACATGCTGTCATTTCATATTTTAAAGACTATCCCTGTCCATGTTTGCTTCTACCTTACCTTTCAGGTTTCTGAATTAACACGATATTTCTAAGTCAAGCCATGTTTCAAATGAAGGTAAAGTCACCTGAACTATGTTGCATATGGAATTTTAAAAGGCTTCTTCATTGTTTTCAGTCATCGTTGTTTGAGTGTTCGGGCCTCTCTCCTGCTCGGTGCCCCACACTCTCTATCACTCCGCTCTCACCCAGCCCGCTGTCACAGGCTTCCTTCTCTTCTCCTCCTTGTCAGTTCTCGTGTCTCTCAATTTCTTGCGACTCTGTCATGCCAGTGGGGATGGGATTCAGCTGTGGCCTCTCCTGGCTTACTTAGCTCTGCTCAGCGTGCCCCTTTGGCTCCTTGTATTAATTTCCATTGAAGGAGAACTGAGAAGAGCTAACGGCCGAGCTCAGAGGAAAGAAGGAAATGTTGCAGTTATATCACATGTGCTGGTTTCCCCCTGTTGGCTTTAAACTCTTGACCAAGTCGAACATTTTCTTTGACCAGCAACTACATTTGTAGAGCACCTAAGAATTAGGCTTCGTTCTCATGAGAGATAAACAATCATATCTCCAACTTTTCTTTTTTAGCTCTACACTGTTTTTCAAAAGCTCTATGGTGAACAGATTTCTAGCCTTAAGCATCAGAAAGGCTGAAAACGATAACTCATTTTTCATTTCATTCAAGTTCATTCTTCTAATCCAGCATAACCAAGTCCTTGGAATTAAACATAACAACTACTCTTTTCTTTAGGAATATAATAGGCAACGGTGTTAGAATAATAAAAATCTGCATTAAAAAAATAATAAGAAGAAACCAGCCTGAACTGTGATGGCACAGTGGATTAAGCATCAACCTGGAACGCTGAGGTCGCCGGTTTGAAACCCTGGGCTTGCCTGTTAAAGGCACATATGGGAGTTGATGCTTCCTGCTTCCCCCCTCCCCATCTTCTTTCTCTCTCTCTTTCTCAAAATGAATAAATAAAAATCAAAAATATATATAGAGAGGAACTATAGACATGTTTTGAAAATCTGTACGTTGTATTCACAAAGCCCTACGTTCATTTTTGTGTTGCCTCAGCCATTGAGCTTGTTTTTTGCAACTTTGCTATTATTTTGGAAACACATGTAATGCTGATCATTTTTAAAATCACAGTGATTTTGCTTTACAGGCATCACCTCTCTTGTAAAAGGGAAAGATATAAAATATTTAAGACCTAGTCCAGCAGAGCAATGTGCACACAAAGAACAGGAGTGTGTGGGGCAGGGAGAAGTGTGCACACTGAGCACTTAACCAAATCACTCTCACAGGACTTGCATGGCCATCTCTGTTTTCTTAGCTTGGTGACAGACCGCCATCTAGGTGTTCAAAGGTGAACGTTTGACAGCATCTGGGAGGTAAGGGTCTCCATGTCTTCCATTTCTAGGTCATTGGTTAGGGCTGAGGTATGGTGACCAAAAATTGTGATCATCTTCACTCATTTATCTTTAAAGCTATCATCACCAGGACTTCACAGGATCAGAATTTGTTCAGGGACCTGAGAAGAATGTGAAACACTTGAGGCGAGTGACTGAGATGATATGCACCAAGGAAACAGATATCCGTGGGTATCACAAGAGCTTTATAATGTTCCTGACCCAGGCGTGTGTCCTCCCCCCAGATTAACTTGCATATAGAAGCAAAGAATAGTCCATTTCAGCGTGCCGTAAGCCAACACAAAAACTTTCTAAAGAGTAATGTCTTTATGTGTAAAATAATGTAAGTGCCATCTTGAATTTTAATGTGAACCAAAGAGTAAAATATACTAATGTAAAAATGAGGAAGACCAGTAGATCATTCTGGGAAGACTTCTGTATCATAGTGTCTCACAGTCAGGGATATAATGGTGAAAAGGAAACCAGCCAAGGCTCTTGATCCTTCTCTGTCTGATCAACCAGGTAGTGTTTCCCATCTCTTCTGGGCCCAACTAATGATCAGATAAGAATTTCCTAGTTCTATGCAATTTCTGTGGCTGACTGGAAAGGCCAGGTAATAGGTACTACCAGGGAGAGGTAAGTCTAAGGGTACTGACCTGAAGAGGGGGAAGAAAGGAGCAGGTTTCTAAATAAAAGCTGTGCAACAGAGCCCCCAACACTGGTTTGTGTTGGGACGCATAACCCCAATTTGTAAACAGCAGGGTCATTCAGAGTCTTTTTATCCAAGACAAAAACCCAAAATAAAGACCCTGAACACATTGATTCTGCCTGAGAAACATCCCAATTGTCTGGAAAATAGGCAAAGGTAAGAGTGTCTAAGAAACACTAACAGGACTTGCTCCCAGTGAACGTGGGAGAAGACCAAAGCTGCATGCCAGTGGCTCTGGGTCTAGACCTTGGAGATACCCAGGACCCAGAACATACCCGCCACTGCGTATCGTGTCACTTCTTTTCAAAGTAGTAACAAGAGGGCAACCCTGGAGTCCAAAGTAGACAGATTTCCTAATACATGCATAATGAAGGTTAAGAAGCTATTCAGTAAGAGGCCTGGAGTTAAAACCCTAAAACTGAGAGCCTAAGGAATTCAGAAGTCAATCCATCAATATATACAGGGCAGCACATGATTGATCTTTTTCTAAATAACTTTAAAGATGTAATGATCTAAATTAACGACAAGTAATTTGAAGGTCACTTAGAGTCAGAAATATACGGTCAGTGAACTTACTTTTTCCATCATACCGCCAGTTTGGTTTGGGCTGTTAGACCCGAGATCTTTTTTGCTGATACAAATAGAAATTTCTCCAGTGTCTTTACCAGTTTCAAATATCTGAAAAACAAGTGTATTCAAAATTAATGGCATGCATACACACACATGTACACATATGCATACATACATACACAAACACAAATAGTTCCGGCTTTGCACAGTGGGGAGTCTCCCGCAAGCCATGCACATGAAAGTAAGGGCCTCCTGGAGAAACACGTGCACATAATTTGCAATGAAAATCAACAGGATGAAAATAGCAGAGGGAAAGTCTCTTGTTTCTTTCTCCTTCTGGTTTCCAATTCTTTACACTGACCAGCATTCCCCACAACCTTAAAAGAGACAGAAATGGACATTAACGGGACTGGATGCTTCAGTGACGACACTGGATGCTTCAGTGTGGCAGGCATCGGAGAAAGGTCAGCTAGCAACCAACTGATTAGCTCATTTCATTCTTCTTGAAAAACACAAAATATGTGAGGCGTAGTTGATTTCTATGTAAAATATGTATCAGTGTACATGTTGTCTTTTGAGTCACTAAAAGGACACTCAACCTGACGGGTTTATGGCATAACAGTACGACAAAAGCCGTCCATTTTAAGTGCCTATATGCAACAAGTGGTTGAGAACTGAGATAAAATTTGTAACATTGCCTTATGCAATTATGCAACAGTCGCTGAAAAACAAATGCTAGCAGACATTCTGGTCAAAAGCATCGAAATACACAAGTCTCAAAGCAGGGCTCCTCTAAAGTGAACAGCACCCTCTGACCACGCCGAGGACGTGAATGGGTGCGCCACTCACAGGGTAACAGAGGAAAGGGGTCAACAGAGGCTGGACGGATCACTGAAATCCTTGTTTTTTGTTTTGTTTTTCCCTTTTCTTCCCTTTTTGCTATACCTATCACAGCAACGTAGCCAGTTTATATCTTTCTAGCATCATTTGCAGAGGAGATAATATGGGACAATACCTTATTATAAAGAAAGAAAACTATCTGTTTTACTTTTGAGATAGTTGTTTAGTTAGTCCTCGCCTGGTTTGGGAAACATGGGCTTTAGTAGCACAGCACTTCTTCAGGCTATAGACCAAACACATGGGGGGGGGGAGAGAAGAGGATTAAAAAGAAAGAAAGAGAACTAGTGTTCAAGAGCTATAGGTTTTTCTCTTCTTGGAGCTTTTCTTTGCACTGATAGTCCAGAGGCAGGGGGTGTACAGCTGTGCACTCATGGTCATATTGCACACGCTGCAATATCTTTTATTACCAGGGATTGTTCTAAATCTCTTTTCTGAATAGAGATACAATTCCGAGCAGGAAACCTCCTGCTTTTGCAAGGAACTTTGTAAACCTAACTCTGGCCAGCAAAGATATGGGAACGAAGTAGGAAGAGGCTCTTACTGCCTCAGCTCTCACAACAGACAGACATTAAGCGATGATGACAGTCACAGTTCTAGGCCACATGCGTTCTGCAAGGTGAATGTTGATAAAAGTTCCATTTGAGGAACTTATTGATGTTCCTTTGTCAAGACTTGCTAGACATGAAATCAGAGTGCCGCAAATTACATTCTAGAAAACAGGAGTGTGAGGACTAACTGCCAAACTGACAAAGCGAACAGGACTGGGCCATCACTGGCAGCATCACCCGTCCCTGCTTTACCCGACGCCCCTAATGAGCCTTCCTTTCTGAGTCCTCAAAAATGAAACAGTTGTTTTAATGCTTAGTGAAAAGTTTAGGTGTTGAAGTAAAAGAAGGCTGCCCTTCACTATTCATTCATATAAAGATTGTTTTTCCTGTATTTCTACAGAAATAAAAATTCCTATGAGATTCTGCTATTCTTAAGGCCCAGCTTTGGTTTTTAAGGTTTGTATTACTATGCCCATTTTTTAAAAATCCAAATGTTATATTTACTCCTTTCTTCCTTTGCACAAGAAGTATTTTGATTTCTACTGTCCAATGTCTAAACAAAGAGCTATCTAAACAGAGTTTCTATGATTGACTGGATATAGGAAAGTGAGAAATAGTCTACACTCTTATTTTCCTGCTGCCTGATCCCTGACTTAAGAAGAACCAACTGTTATATTAGCTTCCCAGTTGCTCTCTGCGTAGCCTCCCCTCCCCACAGCTTTAAAACAAAGTGCTCAGCCTTGCAGCTGGGTGAGGTAAAAGGCCTGCTGAGGCTAGTCTTGGGTCCCAAGGAGTAAGGTAATAGACCCCAATTTTTTTTAATTATCCAGAACCTCTTGAAAAACATGCTAGCTAATGTCTACTGAAGAACATACCTACAGATAGGAATTAACTTCTATGTCCTTAGTTATGCAAAGCACAGAGTTTTAAGGAGGAGTGTTTGACATAAACTACAGTCTTTTTATTTTTATTCATGTCAATAGTGCCATTTCTTGAGCAAGATTAAGTTAGATACATAGCGATGTTTCATCTTAATGGTGTTAATTGATTCATTCATTCATCAAATATTTATTGAGTTCATAGCATGTGCCAAGCACTGCTCAGGTGTTTAGAGTAGACCAAGTTACAGAACAAGTAAAGAAATCACAGAACATGGGCAGGGCACAGCAGGTCTTGTGAGCCCTGAAGTTTATACAATTTGGAGGACCTTCTTCAATAAAATAATGCAAAATTCTGAAGAGGAAACTAGCTACAAAATATTTATATAAAATGAATAAAGATATCACAATAATTTACACATATTATAAAACTCACATAATAAAAACATTACAAAATTCAGGAAAATGTCACAAAATATTTTTGTTAATTAGCTATCCAATGTACATATTTTAGCTGAACTGTAAAATTTTTTAAATTGATTTTGAAAATAGAGGAGGGAAGAGAGACAGAAACATTGATCTGTTTCTGTATGTGCCCTGACTGAGGATCAAACCCATAACCTTCACATATTGAGATAAAGCTCAAACCAATTGAGTAATCTGGCCAGGGCTAAATTGTCTTTGATCACCTCTTTATATGGTAATTTTATATTATTTCTATAAGGAGAGAAAGAATAGATAAATAATTCCATATTTCTTCTTGCATGATTAATCAACAATATTTTTTATTATTGATTAGAAAATCTCTTGACTTCATAACTTTGTCATTTCATAAAGATATTCTAGGATTGATATCAAGTTTGGGGAAACCTTAATCAGATTTCTTTGAAATATGCACTATAAAATGTAGAAGAATGTCTCATGCCTTAGTTGGTTTTGCTTATTTCACATCATGTTTTTCCTCCAACACCCATATACTTTTGGTATCAGGCACTCAAGCCACAGTCAGAAAGCAACACTGTGGCCAGCAGGAACCAGGATGGTGAACACTACTGGAGCTAATTACCTTCTACTATACCCAACCCAATACCCCCTTTTCCAGAGCTAAAAAATGCCTGTAGTGACTTCGGCCATATGGAAAAGCTTGACATGAGAGGAAGTTGAAGTAGAAACAAACAATGGTCTCAAAGAATTATAATAAAAATATATTATGTTTGCGAATTTTACAGAAACACACAGGCATGTGTACACATTGTGAGGGCCTCCCCCAGGGTTGCGGAGGGTCCCATGCAAGAAAGGGGCCTGAAGCTAAAGTTTCATTAACTTCATGAGAAATGGACCTCTGGGGGTTTTCAAGGTGCTAAGTGCTAATGAAGCAAAGAAAAATACAGCAGGGCAGGGAATCTAGGGTCTGGTATCAGGGAGTGGGATGGGCGTGTCAGCCACCATACGAAGCAGGTGATCAGAATAGGCCTTCAAGAGAAGGCAGATCAGAGCGAAGACTTAACGGTGAGAAAGTACACTAGGCAGGCAGTTGGCAGACGGGCGCTGCAGGCAGAAGGGGCCACTAGAACAAAGACACCAGGACAGGGATGGGCCAGCGTGTTCCAGGAGTCCCAAGGAGACTAGTGTGATGACAGCAGCGTGATAGAGACAGAGAATAACTGGAGATCAGAGGGTTTAGGGGTCGACAGCAAAATGGGGAGTTTTTGCAGGGTTTGAAACAGAGCAGTAACAGGGCTTAACTTACATTTTTTAAAGGATCATTGTGGTTGATGGGCACAACAATGAGCATGGTGGGAAATAGTCCATTTCTATTGTTCATTACAGAGTAATATTTGTTGCTTTATTTATTGATTAGCAAGATTGGGAAATCACATTTGTAGCTAATCTAATATTTCTGAAACAGGATGTCTACACCTATGGGTGTAAATAAATCAAACTAAATAACTGTTCATATGCAGTATTTGTGAAGACAGAAACACTTCAATGAAATACTAAAAGAATTTATTTCATAGAGACAGTGACCGAAACTTAACTTGTATGAGGAAAGATGACCTAAATGGGGAGTTTTAAGGTAATGTGGCTCTTTGATGAGTTTGTGTGGCATCAAGCTTATGACATCATTTAAGGATGTAGATAAGGCCTAGTTCAGTGCTATTATCCAGCCGTTAATGTTATGAGTCTGCTTAAGGGCACACTGTGGGGGAGCAGCAAGCTGTTCCCAAATTTTCTGTAACTGCCGAGCAGACCTCCCTGGAAGCTCTCTGTGCGTGAATGGAAGGTCAAACACCTAAGCTTCAAAATATCTCAGGATGCAATGCTGTCAAGAGGCAATAATAGAAAAATAGTGTAGTGTGTTGCCCAAAGTTGGAGGCTGAACAAACAGTAACAGGATTTACTGCTAGAGATCTGATGAAGGAAAGGAATATAAAACAGCCATTTGAAACTATTCTGCATATTCCAGGTGGGTATAATTAAATATGGAGAAATAAGGTTAACTCACACTTTGTCTTGGATTAGGGTTTCCAGAAAACAGACTCTGAGGCCAAGATTTACTTGCTGGAAGTTTCCCAGGGAGCGTTCTCAGGAGCCACTGTGACTCAGGAGGGAGGGAAGCAGGACTAGGCAGGGGGAAGGGGCTGCTGTGCATTTACAGCAGAGGCCTCTGGGGGGAACTCTAGAGCAAGGATGGCCCTTCAGAGTTCCTCAGAATGGAGGTCAGAAGCCATGCCTTTGTACCACACAACAACCAAATGCTAGATGCAGGTTGCCCCCAGAATGAGCAGCTCCTTTGCACCAAGGGCAATTGTCTAAGAAGGATGTAGCTGTGACAATGGGAGGGTAGGTGTCTTAGTCCTGAAGAGGGAATCGTGATGGTGCAACATGGCAGACGCTACAACATGCACAGTCACCCAGAGTGCAGGATGCTCTGTCACACACTCTCAACCACTCAATGCTCAGAGCAACCCGATTTTATAGGTGAGTCCCAAGAAGGTTAAGTGACTCACTCTGGGCAGATCTATTCATCAGAGGCAGGGAGAACTTTAAAAATCAAGTCCTATGATTGTTTTTCAGCTTTATGGAGACATAACTGACATATTATATTGTGTAAGTTGAAGGTATACAACATGTTCATTTGATATATTTATATATTTCAAAATGACTACCAGCATTAGCTAACACCTCCATTATGTTACCTAGTTATCATTTCTTTTTCTGTGGTGAGAACATTTAAGATCTACTCTTTTTTTTTTTTTTAAGGAACAGAGAGAGTCAGAGAGAAGGATAGATAGGGACAGACAGACAGGAACGGAAAGAGATGAGAAGCATCAATCATTAGTTTTTCATTGCCGTTGCAACATCATAGTTGTTCATTGATTGCTTTCTCACATGTGCCTTGACCGCGGGCCTTCAGCAGACTGAGCAACCCCTTGCTGGAGACAGCGACCTTGGGTCCAAGGTGGTGAGATTTTTGCTCAAGCCAGATGGGCCCGTGCTCAAGCTGGCGACCTCAAGGTCTCGAACCTGGGTCTTCCGCATCCCAGTCCAACGCTCTATCCACTGCACCACTGCCTGGTCAGGCATAAGATCGACTTTTTTAACAACTTCCAAATATGTAACACAGTATTGCCAACAATCATCACGGTGCCAGGCATTAGATTCCCAGAACTTACTCGTCTGCAACTGGCAGTTTGTGCCCTTTGGTCAACATCTCCCCATCTCCTGTACCCCCCAGCTCTAGAACCACCATTCTACCCTGTTTCTATAATTCTTTTTTTACCTAAGTCAAGGAACATGAAAGTTAAAAAAATAAAATATTTTTCTTATGTAAAAAACTAATTAGTCATATTTATGGCTAATTAATAAAAACTTTATTCAATCAGAATTCAATGTTATCTTTGGAGAGAGAAAATCAACTCTAACTGAATAAAAATTATATATACATTAAATCAAATAAATGTATTGTACTATTAGTTTTTCCACTTTACAAACTCTCAAGATAGTTTTAAGAATACCCACATTTTATAAATTTTCTCAAATGTATAATATATCATATATCAAACAGTAAACATGTCTAATTTTAATGTTTAGATAAGGTGATAATAACATAGCAAATCTTAAAATTACAGGATTCAGGCAGTGCAAATCAAGTAATAGATTAGTGTATTACTATAGTACATACAAGAAAAGGTGTTTAATGCCTAACAGGATGATTTTAAATACCATCTAACACATAAGGAGCCAGTATATATAGTTTGTCCCAGAAAATGAAAACAAATTATATAATTGTTAAATATAATCAATCTAAATGATACCTGGATCAAAAATCAAGTAACATTTTTAAAAGCCCAGAAAATGTGTACTTAACAAAATAATTTATTTTAAAAGAGACATTTTGAATGTCCTCTGTAAGGTGTGGCAGAGTTCCCCTGGTTAGATGTTCAGTGGGTCTCTTATCTGCGGGAGAGGATTTTAGGGTGGGCCGGAAGAGTGCCCGAACATCTCCCCTACACCTTACCAATACTTGGAATTCCAGCTAAAGATTTACTCCTTTGTCATAATTAAAACACCACAGAGCAAGTGATATTCAGCCTTATTGGTTATTGGTCCTCTGAGGGTGTGATTTTCAGTCCTAGCTCTCAGGAATCCCCCAGAGGGCCTGGGGTCAGTGCGGCTGGTGGATCGGGCGTGGGAATAAGGGCTTTTGTCCCAAGCAGGAGATTAAAACTGTGAGTGAGTCTGTGGGGCCGCCACCTTCCTGGCTACAAACTGGGTAGATCTTACTTTCATTTATTTTATATGGTAGATTCCAAGAAAACAGTTTGATCTAAGAAAAAAAAGGATTTAACGGTCTTAGCTTGAAAGAAAGTGTGGCCTGTCTATTTCCTAAGTGCAAGTTTTGAAAAAAAGGCGGCAGTGAGAATCTGGGGTACCTGACAGCCTGAATTGGGGGTTGCTGGTCAGAGCTGAGGAAGAGCCATGAGAGGCCAAGAATGGAGACCCTGTTAGATGGCCCTCATCAGCTTCGCAGTCACCCTGGGAGCGGGTCTGCATTCCCCCCTTTAAGCATTTAAAGATATATTCATTGTTTTGTTGTAATTATTTAAATGTCTCTCCCCCACCCTATTTTTCTGTGTCTATTAACAGAGTGAAATTTTCAAAAACAAGGTGAATAGTTCTGCAAAAAATATTCTCTTTATATCTAATTACAATTCTCACTAAATTCAATACATGAAAATGTTCAAAACTATCTAGAAGACAGTGGCAAAGTGAATTTACTGACATGTCATGTCCTAAGCTAAGTAATTTTAATATGCCTTTTATAAATGAGAATATCTCAAGGAAAAATAGAATTAAGAGCTCATTTTGTCTAAATTAATTTAAGGCCTATACTTATATCTAATTGGAATTAAAACACCAGATATATGGATCTTGTGTGTAGCTGAGTCTAATATGATGTATAGCATACCAGAACATGGTAAATGAAAATCTTTGAAAATTCCTGGGCTTAATATATTTCTTCTCATAGAAAGTAAGGGCTTTTGTTTCTTTTTTTTTAATGAGAAAAACATGCTCATATCCACCAAATTTTATTTTACTGAGGGAAATAAACATTACAGGATTATGTATGAACCGAATCGTCAGACTTCCCCAAATTCTTAGCCTCGGGGGTCAGATATTTATCTTTAAATAGAGCATATGTTTTTAATGCAATTCAGTTTCTTATTAAAATATATCAAAGGCCCTGGCTGTTTGGCTCAGTGGTAGAGTGTCGGTCTGGCGTGCTGAAGTCCTCGGTTTGATTCCCAGTCAGGGCACACAGGAGAAGTGCCCATCTGCTTCTCCACTGTTCCCCCTCTCCTTTCTCTCTCTCTTCCCATCCCACAGCCAAGGCTACACTGGAGCAAAGTTGGCCCGGGCGCTGAGGACAACTCCATGGCCTCCACCTTGGGCACTAGAATGACTTTGGCCACAGAGGAGCAACACCCCAGAGGGGTCAAGCATCACCCTCTGGTGGGCATGCCGGGTGGATCCCAGTTGGGCGCAGGTGGGAGTCTGTCTGACTGCCTCCCGGCTTCTAACTTTAGAAATATATAAAAATACAAAAATGTGTGTATACACACACACACACACATATATATATATATCAAATATAACTGTAAATATAATTTCCCTCCTAATATAAATGAGTATTCTAGGTAACTAAAACCTACACAAAAGCTTACTAGGTATGGCAATACATTTTTATTTTAAGAAATAATCTATTTTTATCCTAAACCATGATCAGAAGTGTAGTTAGAATCTTTAGGTGTAAATGCTTTGCTTCATTTGCACTACTAGAAAATCCACATTCATTTCCACGTTCAAATGAAATGACTGTTGATAATATTCACAGTGAGCAGGGCTAACATAGATGTCAGTGGGTAATCCAGGGGACGGAAGCATATGTAGAAAGAGAATCTCAGCGACTTGAGCATCTCAAACACTCTGTGTAAAAGCTAATTGAGAGGTAAAAACAAATTAACGGCTATGGAGAAGGACAGTCTCCCCGCGAGAGAGTGTGCCTGCAGCAGTAAGGTTCAGTGGTTGCATTTAGTCAGGGAAACTGCTGGGACCGTAATCCAGCTCTGGCCCACGGACCTTCCCCGCTGACAGCCCACCTGGCAATTCTCTGGGCACCTTCTAGACTGTCAGGACTGCACAGGGAAAGCCTGTTTCATTACAACCAGCTCTGCGTGGGAGATGATGTCCCCCCCCCCAATTGCTCTCCCCTGACTTTGATGCAGATGCAGATTTTCCCTTCAGCGGGTCTAGGAAAGATTGTATCTTCCTGCACACCGAGTTTTACGCCTGGCTTCTGGTGCCTGTCAGGAAATAGGCTGGGGTGAATGCATTGGCATATTCCCCTCCAGGGGCCACAGGTGGAAAAAAAGAAAAGAGCAAAAGGAAAACAGAATGGAACAGATCGCTGGAAAGAAGGGGAGACGAGAGGTTTCCATGCTCACTGCTAATAGCTGTCTTGCGAGGTGTTAGAAGACATTTTCAATTTCTGTGCTTTTAAAATAAACAGTCCAACATTTACCTACTAGGATAAAATCTACACATGAAAATCAATGATCTCCTTCACATTTTACCCAACGTTTATTGAATGTTTTCTTGAAGTCACAGCCATATCACAATTTTTCTACTCTACCAACAAATCCTTTGAAAATGAATGTAAAGTTGGCAGGTTTTACTACTTACCCATAAGACATACCCTAAATTTGTTTTCCCACTGTTTACTCAAATAACATAGCAGTTCAGTTGTTCTAAAAACATAGTGGGAAAAACAGTTAAACCGAGAGACAAAGATCAAGGAATGTACACTAGAAATAAGGACACAATGAGTATGCAGAACAGTGACAAGGACATCCAAAAAAGTAAATCTTTCCACAACTTTATGGATAACTGACCTCAGTTATATCCTTCTATGCACGTAATTGTTCCATGGATTCCTAAGTATTTAAATAAACTCACTATTAATACATATGATTAGAGGAATTCAAACTTTTTAGAAATGACCACAATATAGAATGCAAATCTCAGATGGTTTCATGGTGCTCCTGTGTCAGTGGATGAGCCAATTCAAGTGTCCAAAGCATAGAAAAGGCCCAAGAGTATTAGGGATAAAAATTAGCTTTTTTTTTCTGTCATCAACCTAATTCCCCCATTTTCTAACTATAAGCATGTCTGTAAACTAAAAATGATGAAATTGTAAAAAGCTAAGAAGACCTACACATTAGTCTTACTGCCTTCAAGATATATAACATTTTTCTAATTCTATGAAAAAATCATGGGCTTGGGTCAACAAGATCTGCCAGGCTTCTCGACAGCTTCCCACATACCTAGCACAGTGCCTTGGGAAAATATCTATGTGATAATGACTTAATAGACTATGCACTTAAAATTGTTTTATCTGTCATTGAAAGAATCAAAATTGTTAGATGCATACTACCCAGAGGATGAACTACATGCTGGACATAGACACTATTTTTTGTGTGTGTGACAGAGAGAGGGACAGAGAGAGAAGGATAGATAGCGACAGACAGACAAAAAGGGAGATGAGAAACCTTGTTCAAACCAGATAAGCCTGCACTCAAGCTGGCAACCTTGGGATTTCGAATCTGGGTCCTCCGCATCCCAGTCTGATGCTCTATCCACTGCACCACTACCTGGTGAGGCTGGACATAGACACTCTTTAAAATAATAAATCTGTGCCTGACCAGGCAGTGGCGCAGTGGACAGAGCATCAGAGTGGGACGCAGAGGACCTAGTTTTGAAACCCGGAGGTCACCAGCTTGAGCGCAGGGTCACTGGCTTGAGTGTGGGATCATAGACATGACCCCATGGTCACTGGCTTGAGCTCAATGGTTGCTGGCTTGAAGACCAAGGGTGCTGGCTTGAGTCCAAGGTCACTGGCTTGAGCAAGGGGTCACTCACTCTGCTGTAGCCCCATGGTCAAAGCACTTATGAGAAAGCAATCAATGAACAACTGTTACAACAAAGAATTGATGCTTCTCATCTCTCTCCCTTTCTGTTTGTCTATTCATATCTGTCCCTCTCTCTAGCTTTTTCTGTCTCCATCAATAAATAAATAAATACATCTTTGAATTACCTTAAAAAATCTTTAATTTTTTTATGCTGTAAGAGAATAGTATAAAGCGAGACAGGCTAGTAAAACCAAATTACGGCCTTCTGAATCTTGTTTTTTATCCAGGTTACTCAATTCCACCGTATTTCCCTTGCTCACAGCCAGAGTAGACTCATGTGACGTTAATGGACATCAAGCTTCAGGACCCTTACTTACTCCAGTTCCTAACAGGCCAGAAGCTGCTGAGAGCTAGAGAACAGCACAGATGGGGAGGGGAAGCCAGAAAGCAACCAGGGAGTATTTCTACGTAAGTATTTCTGAAAAGGTTCTTAAAAAGGTCTAGAAGGAAAAGATCCAAATTTCCAAGTCTTCATTCATTTATTGTGATTTACTCTGTCATTCTAAATAAATACTCACATTCAGGCTCTTCTTTGCCCAATTTTACAAGCTCTAAGCCCCACCAAAACCGGATCTACCTCTACTGGCAGCAAATGGAAGACAACCCACAGAGCATCATTGGCCAATTGTGTGTGAAAAGCACTAATTCCGATTGAAAGGGTGTCCCTGTACCCATTTTCCACTCGCTCCCCTGTGCTTCCTCCCTCCTACTCACACATCCCACACTCCCGCTCATCAATGCTGTGTCAGCTCACCCACCTTCCTCCAAGGTTTTCCACCCACCATCCCCTACAGAGTTGCTAATACCCTTTCCTAGCAGTCCTTTCTTTCTTGCTCTCCCAGGGAAACGCTAACGTTTCTGACAGCATCTCCATGGGGATGAAGAGGAGGAGGGGTTGCAGGGAAGAACAGGACTGGGGAGGCAGAAGTCACTGAGCCATGGCCATCGCAGATGTTCTCACAGTGGCTGGGGGTGGTGACAGTGACAAGGAATCTGGAGTCAGAGAAGATTTGGAAGAGTAAGCAGTTGCTCCAAAAAAGTTGTTACTTGAAGAGCTTCATAAAGTGTGTTGCACATGGAGTGTGACCACTAAAAGGTACAAACAATAAGAAATCTCACCCACTCTAAAAATGCTATGTTGCAAGAGAATGTACCAGAATACAAAACAAGCACACACTATGGTTGTGACAACAAAGGCATATGAGTGCTCATGGAAATGATGTGCAAGTGTGAGAATGGTCATACAGCAAACATGATTATGGGTGTATAGAGCTTTTTCCTAAAATTTCTCTAATGTGTTTCACCTTTTTCTTAACAAGGAACTTACTCATGATGGTATGGACATCCAAAGTTAGGCTGTTCTCAGCTCTTTATCTTATCTGTGCATTTAAACCTGGTACTATATTACGCCCAGTGATTCCAAAATGAGACCGAGGCAATATGAAGCGCAGAAAGTATGTCCTTTTAAGAGGTGATCTTCTAACACTAAAACCTAACTAAAAGCTGCTGTTTTTAAATCATCAATGAAATATATGATGAGGATGAGAAAGTCAGTGAAGAAGTGAAAGCAACCATATACAATATGAAAAAAGCACCCCAGGAAAATTTGAATCCAGCTCCTGGTGAGAACCACTGCTCTAGAAAATGATGATGACTATAACCAATTATTTTGGTTCTTGAAGCTGAGCCATGGGCTTACACATATATTCAACAGACGGATAAGAGTCATCAAATAGAGCAAATTAGAAAGATGATCATCACAATTCATTGTTTGTTTATTTGTTTTTAGTGAGAGAAAGACACACACAGAGAGGGACAGACAGACAAAAAGGGAGAGAGATGAGAAGCATCAATTCTATGTTGTGACACCTTAGTTGTTCACTGATTGCTTTCTCATCTGTGCCTTGACCAGAAGGCTCCAGCTGAGCCAGTGACCCCTTACTCAAGCCAGAGACTTGGGCTCAAGCCAGTGACCTTGAGTTTCAAGCCAGCAACCTTTGGGCTCAAGCCAGTGACCATGGGGTCATGTCTACAATCCCACGCTCAACTCTGTAACCCCACACTCAAACTGATGAGCCAATGCTCAAGGTGGATGAGCCACACTCAAGCCAGTGACCTTGGGGTTTTAAAACTGGGTCCTCTGCATCCCAGTCTGACACTGTGCCATCACATGATCAGGCCACAATTCATTTTTATCAGATCTAAGATCAAAATGAAGAGGAAAGAAGAAAAATAAGTTTTAGCAAGCCAACCCTTACAGTTATAAATGGGAAATATATTTGCTTATTGATATATAACCTAACACTTGGCATAGTACATGCCATAAGGTGAGATAAAGTTGCTCACAACCAGAAAAGACATGGCCCTTGCGCACAGTGCGTCCAAAGTAACTGGGTTAGAGCTGGTGCTCCAAGGAAGGGCAGCTCATCTACATTCTACAAGATCTTAGTGTTCGGCCAGGGAACTGATCTGAATGGCTTCAGGAATTGACAAAGAATGGTACTATAGCCTTTCCTCAATTGGAATTAGCAAGTTCTCCCTATGTAAGGAGTACAGAAAAAGCCCTCAATTCTACAGTATTTGCAATTCTTAAAATCTAGGGTACAGTTTTGTCTCTATTATCTGGCTGTTTCAGATATGAGAACTAGTTTAGAAAACCACAGATGTGTTTTTTTGTTTGTTGCCACTATTCCAAACATATACTGACACCCAACAATATGGAGGTTGGGGGAAAGGAGAGAATGAATTACCACAAATAATATATAATACTTTATTTACAGTATTTCATTTAATTTTATATTAGGAACATGTCAATTTCTTTGGCCTTCCATGACCAATTTCCCTTTCTATTTTAATCCCTAGAAAGCACTGCGAGCCTGATACAGCACAGAACTCTAACCTTTCACCACTCACTGGCTACAGGCAGTTGAACCAGTGTCAGGGACCTAGTCAAGATTAGACTAACCCAAATAGATTTTCTCCTTAAAGATTTGAACCAGGAGACAGAGACTCTTCTCAGATGATGATTACCATTTTAAACTAAAGGTTGGAGTAAAAGGCCATAGTTTTCCTCCATGTAAATACAAAGAAGTAAAAAGACAAGTCCAAGATGACTGGTTCAATGGTAGAGCATCAGCCTGGCATGTTGATGTGCCAGGTGTGATTTCTGGTCAGGGCACAGAAGAAGTGACCATTTGCTTCTCCACTCCTTCCTTTCCCCTTTTTTTCTTTCTCTCTTTGTCTCTTCCCTTCCCCAGCCATGGCTCAATAGGTCTGAGTGCATGAGCCCTGGACGCTGAGGATGGCTCCATGGAGCATCCACCTCAGGTGCTAAAAATAGCTCAGTTGCAAGTACGGCCCCAGGAGGGCAGATCATTGACCCCAGACAGAAGTCACTGGGTGGATCCTGGTTGGGACACATGTGGAAATTTGTCTCTCTATCTTCCCTACTCTCACTTGGAAAAGAAAATAATAATAATAATAATAATAATAATAATAATAATAAATTTTTAATAAAAAGACAAAGCCACTTGCAAAAAGAAAAACAAATTTAATAGCTCAGAAAGATACAAAGAAGAATGATGATGGGGTTTCAAGTGAACTTAATAAGGAAAAGTAATCACTTTCATGTGAGACTCTGCTAGGTCTCCTGGTTTTCATTAACATAAAATTCCTGTATATGTTTTCAACAAATCCTCTTTTTATTTGAGATGGTCTGAGAAGTTTGTGTTGAAGGCAATCAGTGAGTTTTCGTGTAAACATAGTACTAATATCATCAGAGCTGATGAGAAAATGAAAAGCCTTGAGAGGGCAGATTGAAAATTAAAGTTCCCTTTACCTAGGCCAGGCCCAGCTCTCACAGGGAAGACAAATGGGGAACTCTCACAAGGAAAGTCACAATGTTTGCAGGAATCTTTGAAATGGGTCTCCGAAAATGCCCAGGAGCTTTGCACATCCCTTGGGCCTATTACTACAATTTAGGGTGGCCACCACTAGAGAGCAATGTTGACAAACTAGGAGTACAGACAAGCCATTAAGGCTCCTTTTACTTTAACAGTTTTCTGAAGTAAAGAAATTAATTATATCAGAAAGCTTTCTCTTTTTTTTAAGCAAAACATAGTATTGACTATTTTGTAAATTTCTAATAATCAACAGAACTATGTTTAGAAGTAAGACCTAAAGAAATTAAAATTTAAACAGATGAGGTTATTTCACAAGTACATTCCTTTGCACTATTCGAATGTTCTTGGATATATGGTTCCTGTCTACCTTACCTTCAGAATCTGTTGCCTCAAATGTTTGAAGTAAGCAATAATTTTAAATCTGTCCTCAGATTTCAACCTACACAGTGTGATCTAGGCAGTTACATAACCATCAGAAAGAATTTAGACTAGGTGTGAGACTAAGCACATTAGACCTGAGTGACTTCATTTATTATTACTACTCAAGGCTGGTCATTCTGGTCACAGAAGTCTTTCCATGTCTTCGATCTCTATTTTTCCCTCTGAAAATATGCCATGAAAAGGAAACATAAAAAATACTAAATAAAAAATATAAAATTGTTCATCTGGTAAATACTGCTTAAAAGAAAATTTTCCTTTCTTTAATTTTGAGATGAATGATTTTACAGATAGAATATCCCCATTTCTCTACATTGATAGAGGAAAAATTTCACTGATCAGCAATCTGGAATGAGAATTTGTGTGTGGGTGTGAAGGACTACTGGCTAATGTTTTAAACGTTGCTTTAATAATTCTGCTGTGGTTCTCAACCCTGTCCCTACAATGCAATTCTCCCCTGAGTGTGATTGACATTTCATCCATGTTAATAAGGCAAAAGTGAAATAAGGAAGACATATGTAGGACTGATCTCGTTAATTTTTTTTTCTAAATCAGATCATACTTTTTATATACTGGATGAATACTTCAACTTTTTGTGCTATTCACAATGTAACAACTACAGAAATTGGACACCTTTATATTTCATCTAAATTGTAAATATTTTTTCCAATACTTTAGTCTGACCAGGGATTGACAGACTTTCCTGAAAAGGGCCAAAGACTGAACATTTGAGATTTCTAAAGTCACATGGTCTCTGCCTCAACTACCCAGCTCTGCTATTATAATATGAAAACAGCCATAAGCAATCCATAAACAGATAGGCCAAGTGTCAGTAAAACTTTGTTTACAAAACATGCAGATTTGGTTTATAACCTCCAGTTTGCAAATTCCCTGGTCTAGATGGTCAACAGTAAGGTACCTCTAGTCCATATATGCAAATTTCAGACTATGGCAATTACTAGATACAATAAGCCATCACTGAACATAAACTTTAGAAGAGATAAACAGATCACACTGATACACAGTGTTTCCACTAAACAGATAGGCATAAACAACTTCAAGGAGCTTAAGGAAATCAGTAAAATGTAATAAAATGATTAGGAAGTGAAAAGCATTTATATATTTGTTTTAAATATGACCAATTTAATAGTAAGTTTAAAAACTTTAGTTTCTATCAATGAATGTATTTATTAACTGGCTCACAAAATTCCTGAAAATTTAACATCCAGCACTCTCAAGCTGGTAGAAGCCATGTTCAGCATAATTAGTCAATTTTTAAATTTTTTTAAATCTATTAATTTAAGAGAGGAAGAGAGAAAGAGAAACACCGACTTGTTGTTCACTTATTTATGCAATCATTGGTTGAGAGAAAAGGGGGAGGAGCAAATGAAGCTGAATGCTTACCCAGGCAAGAGTCCTCAAGAAGAAGAATGCCTTGGAGGAGGAAGAAAGAATTCAGACAAGACTAGGGTGGAATGAGGTTTCCTGGATGTGGGGTATTCAGTGCTGGAACCAGGAAAGTCATGCGCACACCACCAGAGGCATTGGATTGTTACATTTTAATTACCTTTTTTATTAATTTAAACTTAAATTACTACATGTGGCTAGTTGCCACCCCCATCAAAGCACATATGAGAAAGCAATCAATGAACAACTAAGGTGTCGCAATGAAGAATTGATGCTTCTTATCTCTCTCCCTGCCTGCCTGTCTGTTCCTATCAGTTAAGTTAAAAAATAAAAATTAGAATTAAAAACAAACCATATGACAAATACCATATGATTTCACTTATATGTGGAATCCAAAAAAATAAAAGAAACACACAAAACAAACAGAAACAGACTCATAACAAAACAGAGAACAACCTGACAGTTGCCGTGAAGGAGGAGACGAGAGGGGTGGATGATAAAGACGAAGGAGAGTAAGAGGTGTAAACTTCCAGTTATAAAATAAATGTCACACAGATGTAATGTACAGCACAGATAATATAGTCAATAATATTATAATAACTGTGTCTAGTGACAGAGGGTTATTAGTCATTGTGGTAATCACATCATAAGGTATATAAATGTAGAATCACTATATAATATACCTGAAATTAATATAATATTATATGTCAACTATATTTCAAGAAAAATAATATTTATTATCAAACCCATGTGTTAGGTGTGATAGAAATTATTCAGAAATATTCAACAAATTTATGATGAAAAGAAAGTTTTTCTTTTTTTCCAGGCTATATAACATTTGCTGACACAAATGACGGGATCAGGGCATTGAGGTACCACACTCCTTCACCTAGTTCCTCTCTTAATCAATAGCAAGTACTTTGCAAAAGGGCAGGATGGATTTATGACCAAGTTAAAAATCTGGAGAAGAAAAATACTAGTGGACTATAAAAACCCTTGACCTTGATGTCTTGAACATCACTTCCTGAACCTTTAGCTGACTAAAAAAGACTATGAGAAATAAATTACCATGTTTATCATGGAATTACATTACCAGAAAAGTCCATTTTTAAATGGTAATTTTCTTATTCAAAACACAAATGTGGGAATGCCAGTAAGAGAAACAAGTGATAGATAAAAAATATGTTTATAATGTTATTTTCACTATAAAACTGAAAGTTAAGAGAGAACTGTAGAGATAAAGGCTGATAAAAACACAATTACTGTGAACATTATCATTCAAATTAAATATTATCAAAGGAAATGAGTTGGTTGAGATGTAGTAATGGTTCCTTAAATGGAAAGGGGCCATACTTTGGATAATTCAAATTTTAACAATTATAGTCTCTTGAAATATGGGATGTTAAATTATAAAACCATATAAATTTGACAGACTTAACATGGGTACTATATTGTGATCAAAGTATTTGAACTCCCTGAGCTTTCAGTACCTAAATCACCTTAGGCAGGTATGACTTCTTCTTTCCCTCCTCTGAAGATGCAATAAAAAATAACAGTGTAGGGCATTTAGCCATCTTGTTCTGACAAATAACCAATACACCTTTTTGCCCAGTATATTCTTAAGTATTGATTTTACCAAGTGAACTCAAGACATGTCACACTTATCCAATACAGAGTATTTTTCTTGGAAATTTAGTTTGAACATCAATCAGCCATTTGGCCTTTCACCTCTAATTCCTACTGCCACTATCTGTCAATTATTAAATCTTTCTCACTTCTCCAAATAACTTGTTTTTAAAAATACATAATGACTGAAATACATAATGACTCCTATGAAAAAGATGTTTCTTAAAAACTTTGCAAATGTTCACCAGAATTACTTTCCTGGATTGAAAACTAGTTAAAGTTTATAAATCCACATTTCAAAGGCCTCTGGGTATTTTCTTTTAAAATACATTCCCTGAATGGTAATATTAGCACTTGGAAGCCAAACTCCAATTTGAGGAAGACTACATAAAAAGAAATTCAAGCTGAGCAGCATTGTTACAAGGATCTTCAAATGGAACAGAATGTTTTGTCTCGGTCTGAATCCCATGCAAGTCACAGAATGACACCCACCTTGAGCTGCAAGCCTCTTGGGATAAGAGTGTTTGCTGGAAGGCTCTTAATGTGTTGGTAGACATAAGAGGAGAATTGCTCCTGCTCAGCCTGTAATTGGGGGCCAAGTTTAGAGAGATGACCTCTGTGGTTTTTGATAGCTGTCTGCAATTCATCAATCAGCCTGCTCACCTGAAGGGGTTAAATTACAAGACTTGTTAGCAACAAGTAATTGTTGATGTCACACCTATTAGATTTTTGAGCACCTAGTTTGATGGGGGGAAAATTACTTCAATACAAGGATTTGAGTATAGATCTATCTTCAAGTAAAGAGACTAGAATAAATACACATTCCTTCATCAACAAATTTTAATGATGGGGACTTTTTGCACTTCCATAATATAAAATAGGTAGTTATTTACAACTACCAAATGAAAAATATCTCTGGGTATTAAAAAAACATGCATCTGATAAGTTTGCAAAGGACTTTTAAACAGCTTAGCACAATAAAACCTCTTTCAGGCTTTAAGTAACCCAATATATATGCCAACATTTAATATATGTATCTTCCGTTTAAGAATATTTTATTTGATAATCTATATGTGATATTTAAATTTTTTAATATTAAATTTATTAACATTTGTTAGCCTTTTAAATAAATCAATCTGATATCTTTCTTCCAAGTATCCCCAATAAAATTTTCTAAACTTCTGCAATACAATTTTCCAAAATAACCACTCTTCAAAGACAAGCTCTGTTCTAGACAATATTTTGAATATGTGTCAATTTCTGAATAATACATAGAACATTTCCAGAAACAGCAAAGGCTTAGCAACATGCACTCTTTATTTTTAAATTTCTAGATGTATAATCACATATTCAAGAGAGATAGAAATTTGACCTATGGATGATTAATAAGACATGCTGAGAATATAAAAATAGTAAGTGAATGTTTTAATTCATATAGTTTACAAATTAAAAATCATTACCATCTTTTGACACTTCACTGTTTTGTAAATTTATATTCTCTCTAATGGATTTAATTCTTACATAAATACTGGTCAATATTAGGTAGTGACAAAAAATGAAAAGCAGAAATTTACTTTATATAATATACATATATAACATTCTTTTATATATTACTTCAACTATATTTAACTTTCCCTTATAATTTTAGAAACATTATAGCAAGCTACTTAAAATGATTTCTGTTTTTCTTTGCTCTCCCGTATCTATCTTATTTGTCCCTATGGGATACATCATCTTCTCTTTTTAAATAATACTTTCTTCAAAATAAAAGATTGATATACTTTTTCTCTTTAAGGGCCAAATAATAAATATCTTCAATTTCAGGGGCTAAAACATTTCCATTAAAACTATTCAACCTTCTGGTTGTGGTTTGAAAGCAGACACAGACAATATGAAAACAACATATTCCAATAAAACTTTATTAAGAAAGACAAGTGATGGGCTAAATTTGGCCAGGACTGTAGCTTGCCAGCCCTTCTTCTAAATACATATATTTCCTCTCTTTTGTTTCTTTTTTCTAAGCACTACACTGGTCCAAACCATCATCTTCTCTTCATCACCCCTTACTTAAATTATTAAAACACCTACTGAGTGTCCTCCTGTCCCTGGTTTCTCCCATTCTAATCCCTGCTGCCATCTCAATTGAATAATCTACCTTCAATAGCATACTGAAACCTGCAGTTGCTCCCCCAGATTCCTCAGCTTGGTAGCCAAGATTCAAGATTTTTTCTCTTACTTACTGAAACAAATTTCTGTGCTTTCCATTGTACTGGTAAACCTTTAAGAAAGTTGTAAGATTTAAAATATTGAAAATGATGAATGATGCACTATTAGTCAATGTTTTCAGCCTCATCTTTACCGTACTACCTTCTAGTAATGTTATTGTCAAAAATGATGGCTAATAATATTTATCATTCTAAAATTAGAGACCAAAACAGTCCAGCTGACTTGTCCATGCACATATCTGACAAAAATTAAAAACCAAGAATCCAATCCTTATTTAGAAAGGCTCCATTTCTGAAAAGCACTGATCCTCTTTGAACCTATTTTCAGTGTCATATAATTCAGAAAGGTATAATTTTATATAGTCTTTAAAGAATACTAAGCACCATACAATGTATTTTGCTAGTTAGTAATACTACTCTCTTTAATTTTATGTACCATAGCTCGTGCAAGCCACCAAAAAGAAAGAAAGAAAAAAGAATTTTGGCCTTTGATTTGAGAACATTTTTATACATGACTGGCTTTACTGTCAAAATTCATAGTCTTTCACCAATAGGAGATTTCATGTGACATCAGAAATCAGCCAACCATACAACTGATGATGTCATTTGCAGTCTAAAGGACTGTTGGTTAAAGCCTTAAAAGTTTCATTTCCTATGAATTCTTCATTTCCCCCCAAAATTCCTCTATAATTGTTGCTATTTTAATTGCCTTTATGATTATTTTTAAAGTATTTCAAACTTAATTTTATCAATTATCATCTGTTTATTTAAAAATAACTTAAAACCATCAAATAAAATGTTCTAGCAAAACTTAATATACCTTAAACATGATAGAAATTATAAAAAGAATCTGCCACTGACATTTTGATAAAATTCCATCCAACTGTATTAAACTTTATAACTTTACATATTCATAAGGCCCTTTATCCTCAAAGTGCTACATTTTGTTCTGTTATTATGATGACTTGTTACCCTTAAAAATAACCCTACACATGAACTAACTCATATACCAAAATAGGGTAGGTAATATAATACTTCTGAATTACTTTACTTAATAAAATTTTTTTCCAAATCACAGATGTTGCTAAAAGGGGAAAAATGTTCTTTAAAATTTTTTCATCATGAATCTTTTTTTCCTGCAAATCCTTTTTCCCCCCTCTCTACAAAAGCAATGTGAATAGGGGTAAAAGAAGACAAAACTTGACCTTTTGTGATCCCAGCATTAATGGGTCTGTTCATAATTCAATCTATGTGTGTGTGGGAGCATCCATGTGGAAACATAGAGGCCTGAGAGACATAAAGCCTTTCCCTTTAAACATTATCTGACCCTATCAGTCCCATTCACAAAAGAAGGCTTACGTATGCATATGTTGAAAAAATGCACCATCTCATTGTGCAGCGGAAAGCATACGCATTCTAGTCTTCACTCTCCGTGGACATGCTGCATGGAAGTGACACTTGTACAGAATTGCAGAGAGTGACAAACGAACAGAAGGGAACAAAAAAATGGAGTATTTGGAGGAGGAAACAAACTAAACTTCTGAAGAAATGCAAATGTACACCTGTCTGTAAATGTACATGGAGGTTTTTCCATAACACGTAGGGCGGTCTGGTCATGCTTTGTGATACATTCATGAAACCCTTGAATTTAATAAATTCTCAAGATGGTTTAGAACCAGCAAAAAATATTTTGTTTATAATTATTCTAAAATGTGTGTGTGTGTGTGTGTATATATGTATACATGTGTGTGTGTGTGTGTGTGTGTGTGTATATATATGTATATATATATATATATATATATATATATATATATATATATATATATATATATATATATATATATATCTCAACATGTGTATATATTGAAGTTCTACATTCTGTACCATACATTCTGAATTACTGTACTTTGGCTACAGGAACTTAGAAAAATGCTACTGGATATTCTAGTGATGAGTTCAGTTGTCTGCCTGAATTCTGTGTGGCCTTGAGCCCATCTATATTAGTAAGGAGTACCCTAGAGCACTTTGCATTGAACTGTCACATGAAACCAGCACAAAGGGCACCAGCCTCCATGTTAGGAATGTCATCTTGACAAGTTATATGCAAGATGGGCTCAAAGCCATGTAAGTGCTTTAATTGAAGACCAAGAAACTTCCTAATGCACAACACAACTAAGAAGAATCAATAAAGGGCATGGTAATGAAAATGAGAATTTTAAATTTCCTAAAATCTCTTTTTTACTTCAGGCCCAAGAGCACAGTGCTATTTAGGTTAAGAAGCAACATAACCCAGACTTGAAAGAATGAAAACTAGAAAAGACATGGGAATCTGAAAGCAAAATTAAGTATGTCTTGATTTGGAAGCTGCAGTGTTACTACACGGAATCCTGACTTGTGTACCAGCTCTTGTTCCTATCCCTTTGATTACTCTCAACTTTTTAAGTTTCCTAGACCACTTCTGAGATGGAAAATATTTTGGAAGGAAATCTATCTTGTATCCAGCCATAGGTTCCTCATGTGCTGCCTTTAGGCTTATTCATGAATCTAACATACCTATTCACTCAAGGGGGAAAAGGTGATTAAAATAGAGATATTTTAATGTCTTTTTTATTCACCCGGCAATAAGACTATGTTGATGGCAATGACAATGGTGTCAACTCTACCTTCTGAGGAAGCAATAAGAATGTGCCTCACCGACCTCTGACTACAGGAGCATAACTGACCAAGAGTTGCAGCTACTGTGCTCTGTAATTCATCACCAAGTTGGTAGCAATGGCTGAGAAGACTAAGGCAAGTCTGTTCCAGGGAGTCTCTGGACTTGAGCCAATTTTAGCTCAAGGATATGACACTGGATTTGCGGACCATCCTTAGACAGCACAACAGTCTAGGAGGCTTCCACCCAGTCTTTCGTTCCTCTTTTCTTTACGCATGTTCATTTCAGTCCGTCTCCCAGCCTTAACACAGCTCTCCCTATTTTCTCTCACAGGCATTTCTCTTAATAAAATTCAGTCACGTCTATTCCCACCTTGTTATTTACTTTTCAGACATCCTGGAATGATATACTTTTAAACCAACAAAAATAAATTACATGCAAATTGATGGCAGACCATTCCAAAAAGCTTGATGTAGTTTAATATAAAGCATCACTTCAAAGTGGTCCTATGATGAATGCATTATTATTATTCCTAGTTTTCATGTGGAAAAATTACATGAAATCAAACCAGATTTTAATATAAAACTATAGGTAATTATATAAATTTATAATTCTGGTTTTGCAATGTTTGTTTTGGAATATCTGAAAATAGAGTATTTTTATAAAAAGAAAAAGTAAATTGTGGACAAAAATAAATATTAAAATAACCTTTCCTCCCTAATTTTGTATTTCTCTTCCCCATCACAACTTCATATGTCTATATATAAATTAGGACCAAAACTAGATGTCACAGTTTTTTTCTAAGTGAAATACTAGAAATTACAAATCAGTATCAGCCTAATCACTTTCAAAGTAATGATGTAGAAGTTATTCTCACAGTGTATGGAATATATTTAGAGGTTATTTCAAACACATGTGCATGTGCATGCAGACATACACACACACACACACACACACACACACAAAAACATACTCCCTCTACATTTGATTTCTGAACCAAACAAAAGGCATTTGGAGCCACAACTGATCATGTAGCTATAAGTTCTGTGCAGGAAGGATGCTGAAGTATATAGGTACTAAGTAAACATTAAGGTGACAGTAAAGAAGAAATATCAAATATGTACAAAACTGCTGGATTTTCCAGAAAAGATAATTTTCATGTCTACTGTTACTAACAAGGTAGCATTCCAGATAATATATTTATCCTTATTATCATTTTTCTGGGCCACTGCAAACTTTCAGTCCCATTGAAATTGTAATTTTGCATAAAATATACAAGAGCAAAATAATTACAATCTTTAAAAGGCAGACAATACTGAATTTGTTCATTTTTTTACTTTTTATTTCATCTCTAGTCATACTTTGTGTTATAGATATAATTTTAATTAAACTAATTAGAGATATTTATTTCCATTTTCTAAAGTTTATTGTATCAAGAGGCATGATGAATTCATTTTAAACTTACTGTAAAAAGGTAATAAAATTATCCAACTGTTATTAAAAAACACTTTTCAAATAAACTGAAGACTTTTTAAAAATTTTTAATTAACTTTAAATTATTCATATTATGTGTAATGAGTCAGAACTATAACTTAAATCTATACAATTGTTACTTGTTACATCTTAGTAATTACTCAAGTTCAATTTTTTTATGAAATATTTTCTACTGAGGTTATCAATGATTACAACATAGTCTTTAATACTGGAAATATATACCAACCAAATCTTAATGTAGCCTCTGATGAAAGACTTAAATTCACTCAGGAAAACTTGATGCATAGGTAGCAAAAGATATATAATCAAAATAAGAAAATATTAAAACTGCAAAGATTGAGTAGATTTATTTGTCAAAATGTCAAAGGAGAATTACATGAAAGTTTAATTTTTAAATACTCACACTTTCCTAAGTTGCTTGTAGATTTTATTTATTGACAGGGTTACATGAAAATTAGCAAATCCATGATCTTTTTTAGAAAGATTAAATGCTTTTGTATTTCAGGAAACTACATAAAAGTCATTTCCCCCTTTTGTCTAACACCAATTTTGTATTAAAATTTCATTTATGGACTATGCTGTCAGCTTCACAGCATGAGCTTTGGAGAGAAGAAGGCTTGCTTTAATCGTCCTTCATTACAATACTGCCAACAGCACCTTCTGACTAGCTCACTTAAACTTGGCATTTGTACACTACAGTTTTTCCTTAATAAGAGATAATGTTGTTAGCATTTCTAAAATCTATAACAATAATTCTATTCCTAGAAAGTCAGAAAATAAAAACAAGATGTAGTACTTAAAGTTCAATGTTATTTTAATGCTATTCTAGTTAGCATATTTTTATAATTTCCAGATTCAAGCCACGTTATAATTTCCTAAATTAGAAAACTAATGAGAAATTACTCATAAATATTTTTCAGAAAACTATATATGACTTATTCTTTTAAGCATATAATTATTTTTCAAGCTGTCTATATCATTAAAATGATTTCAAGTTTTGACCAATTTTTTTTCTATTATGTTGTTATCAGGTAACTATAATTGGTTCACTACTAGACCCAAGTAAAATTTATCTTAATTTTAAAGGTAGTGTTTATTGTAATGTCATAATATAGTTTAAAAAGTAAGTGCCTTACTTCTTCTTGTGCCTTATGGTGTTCCTTTGCTGTCATTGAAAGAATGAATTTTTCAGTAATTTTCTCTTTCTGTTCACCCATGGCCAAGTTCAACTAGAAAATAAATGAATAAATAAATAAATAAATAAATAGGCACCTATTTAAACCTAGTAGTAACATTCATTCAAATACCTAATTTATCATTATCATGAAAGATAATATCAAATTAATTTGTCACAGACTTATGTGAAAATGAATTACATTGAAATTAAGTTGAATGTTAATTTTTATATTTAAAACATTTAACACTGAGTTTTTCACTTGATAAGAATTATTTAAAGGCAATTTATCAAAATGAGCATAGCAGCTTTTAGAACTAGGCTGACATTTCCTAGTAAAGTCTTTTTATTGCTTGTAGAGAATAAATTGGCTGCTGTTACATTAGGATAAGAATTCAAGGACAAAAACCAAAAGAAAATGTCGATTCTAACACTCTAGAAAGTGCAAAATGGTCCATAATATTTCACAACAAAGGATAATATATCTTAAATACCTGAACAGTTACCTCTGATCCGCTCCATTTACAAAGCCAAATAAAGGTCTTCTGCTACTGCCACTAACAATCATTATAAAAAGGTGAATGAAGCTTACTCTATATACTTTTTCATAAACATTCCCCATGGAACCAAATACTATTTCCAACAACAGGAAAAAGCTAAACTCACACAATAATATTCACTCAACAGATTGGCATTAAGAGAAAGAAAGAAAATAGCCTATCCTCTGAACTAGAATCTTGAACAATTCTCAAGCAATGGACTTGCCATATTTTATCTCCTTATTGAGGATTAAAAGTGAACAATCACGTTTTTTGCTTAGTTTTGGTAATGTTGTTGTTTTAAATAGCTTTCTCAATTGTATGCCTGACAAATTATGTTTGAGTTAATGTGAATCTTTAATCTACATTCTGCTTGAGAACCTACCTGGGAAAAAATTCCTCATTTTAACTATGTGTGTATGCTACATGAATAATACCAGACCTGTGAACTCTTCATCCACTGATGTGTGATACAGCTCAGTATAGCAGAGATTTTGTTCTGGTAGAGGGGAAAGGCCTAGGAATCTTTAGGCGAGTCTGATGACCAACCTAGATAAGTAGTTGACAAACATTTCTGTAAAGGGCCAGATAGTAAATATTTTAGGCTTGGTGGGGGCATATAGTCTCTGTTGCAATTACTCTGTTCACACCTTAGAACTTGAAATAGACAATACACGAATGAATGAATGTAGCTATGCCTCCATAAAACAAGTGGCAGGCTGAATTTGGACAGTAGCCAAAGTTTGCTGATCCCTGTCCTAGACTGAGAACTATTGAAAAAAAGTTTTTAAAAAATCATGTAATGTATCACATGATGACTATAGTTCACAAGGCTGTATGGTATATTTGAAAGTTTCAAGAGAGTAGATCTTAAGAGTTCTCATTGCAAGGTAAAAAAAAATTAGGTTTATTGGTATCTATATAAAGTGATGAATATTAACTAAACTTATTGTGGTTATTGTTTCACAACATGAAAGGCATATGCTAAACACCGAAATCTTACACATGATCATATGTCAATTATATCTCAATAAAACTAGGGGGAAAGTATCATGGGAGACTATTCTTAGACTCATTCTCCCTAAGGAATATTTTTTTCTGTGCTGAAATAATACGTAAGACATAATATTACAAAAACCCAAATATCAAACTCAACTTCCATTCGTGGAAGCCAATCTGTAAACCCTGGTGCACCATACCATGTCAAGGCTTCATGGTCATTTCCTCACTGGGGGAGTCTCACCTCAAGAGGTGAGAAGTGTGTTGGAGTGTGACTGTGGAACTATTCACCAAGCTCATCCAGTCTTTACAAAATTAATTTCCAATGGCAAAAACATCCACAGCAGATATTTTTGAAGTGAAGCAAAACAAAACAAAGCATAACCACAGGACTCTTTGATGTCACAGTAGAAAGTCAGATTCTAACCATGATATTTAAAACTGCTTCCAAGGAACTTTTAAAAAGTTAAAGATTCTTTACCTTTGAAAGAACTACATTTGGAAAATTCACCTACATTCTCAAACTCAACATTCCAAGAAATACTGTACTAATCTACATAAACTTGAGGGAAAAAAATATCAGTGTTACTGAAAAGTACCATATGCATAGTACCAAAGAGAGAATTTAGCAAGATACTAGAAATGAAATGGTCAGCCAAATATAAAGATACACACGTGGGCCTTTTAGGGAAACAGACCAGCCATTCATAAAAAAAGAAAGAGATTTAACAAAATCATTTAAGGAAAACTATTGAAAGTAAAAAATCAAATTCAGAGAGTGCATTTTCACCCTAAGGTATGAATAATATGCAGTGCTGATAACTTCTCTCCCTCAAGTCCCAGGTCAAGACTTCAGTAGGATTCTTCTCTCCGGTCACTTTGGAGGGCAGCATCTTGTTTTTTCATTGAAACAAAACTAGATGCTTTTGATCTGATGCTCTCATCTAAAGACATACAAAATATTATTTTTGTCAATGGCTTTGAAATTTCTGAAGCTAGTTTTTTTGTGTATAAAGAGAGTGTATGTGTTACGTGCCGCTGAGTGGGCCCTGACTCCTGATGACCCTATGGATAAATGATGTCCACAATGTTCTGCCCTCAGAATAGAAACTTCAAATTAAAAAAAAAAAAGTAAAACAGAAAATATGAACCTTGAGGGCATTACCCTAATTAAACAAGTCAGACAGAGAAAGATAAATTCCATTTAAAGGCTAATTGTGTACACCTTTCAACATAAGACTTTTTAAAAATCTACTTTATTGGAGAAAATACTGCTAAAGTAAACATTAGAGTTTAATCATTAATATCTTTAGGTATAGTAATCAAATAAGCAGGTGTGTTCTGTCTACCTAATTCATACTGACATTTCCTTTAAGTACTAGCCAAACAGGGAAGAGCCTATTATTCCAACCAGGCTCTCAGCGTTCTGAACTGTAGTTCTGCATGTAGTTGTCTCTGTATTCAGAAAAACAATGGTTCAAATGTAAAGTAAATAAAGGTGTTGTGTATAAAGTCCTTAATAAATCAACATAAGCCAACAAGAAAAATTAAATTCATCTTTCTATCAAAAAGCTAAGTTTTGGACCAGTAAATATTGATTAATTAATAAATTATTTGATCCAAATTTTACATGCAGATCAATACAATACAGTTTAGCATAAACAACAGGACAATCAACCTTCATATATATTGACAAGTTTCCCAATGGTCTGTTAATATACAAAAGACTGGGACAAATTACTTATTTATATATACAAAACATGGTTATAAAGGCCAGCTGCAGGTATTTTTTTGGAAAGTGCATTTTAATAAGGTCCTATTCAGTTAAGAAACAAATGGGGAAGAAGTAGTTTGCACTACAGAGTTGAGCGCAAGAGCTTTCTCTTTTTCTAACCACGAAATCAATCATTTGTCCAGACTGTGGGAGTCAGAGTTAGTTACTGAAAAGAGCTCCGTATATAAACAAGTCAATAACTCATTGTGTGTTATTGTCGAGCTGAAGAAGTTGGCTTTCAAAAAGCTGCCCCTGCTTCTCTCAGAATGAATGTCACTGTATTCAGGGGCTGGGAGAGAGTCCTTTGTTTCCAGCCATTGCTGGCTGCCATTTATGTATGGGAACAGGAGGTGGCTGCGAGGAGTATGAGGAAGCCACTGTTTGGTATCATGGATGGCCAGGAAAAACTCTGAATTTTGTCAACTTAAATAATTGTGTCTGGAAATGCATTATTGAAATCAATAAAGAATGACCACACACACAGACAAAAAAAATTTGGTAAAGGAATTAATGATGAATCTGTATCATTTTAAACTGGATCAGGTTGATAATTTTGGTTTTCTACATATCAGCTAAGATGAAACCAAAATATTAGCAATGGTTAGAAAAATTAAAATGTAAAAAATCAAACTTATCAAATACTATATGCTCCTATGTGCTATAAATATGAAGGGTGATTCATGGGACTCTCAAATGCGGTTTTCTAAGAGAGAGAGAGAGAATGTGTGTGTGTGAATTTGTTTAAGAAATAAGTTCATGCACTCAAGAGTTGTGATCTGTTAAAGAAATTTGAACTATTTTTGACTTAAAATTAATTTAAATATCCTTTAGAAGTTAACAAAATCTAAAGTTCATAAGACATGAAAATATTATCATCATCTTATTTATTTCATTTTAAAATTTATTTAAAATCAACCATTTAATCAGAATCAAATGGGAGACTATGGAGAAACACCAGACCAAGGTTCAAAGTTTATAATTAGATTGAGCAAATAAAAAAATACATGTGAATATGTTTCATAAATGGTCCTCATGGAGTTGTAGAAAAGAAGAAAGTTGGGAACTTATACCTGGATCCAACTGATCCCATGTCCTCTCATCATTGAGAAAACCACAATGTTAAATACTATAACATACTTCCACAGGCAACAACTGAACTAGACATTCTTTTTTTTTTTTTTTTTTGGAACAGAGACAAGGACAGATATGGACATACAGACAGGAAGGGAGAGAAATGAGAAGCATCAATTCTAATTCTTCATTGAGGCATCTTAGTTGTTCATTGATTGCTTTCTCATATGTGCCTTGACTGGGGGGCTATAGCGGAATGAGTGACACCTTGCTAAAGCCAATGACCTTGGGTCAAGCCAGCAACCTTTGGGCTCAAGCCAGTGACCATGGGGTCATGTCTATGATGGCACACTCAACCCAGCGACCCTGAGCTCAAGCTGGTAAGCTCATTTCTCAGGCCGGTGACCTCAGGGTTTCGAACCTGGGTCCGCTGAGTCCCAGTCCAACACTCTACTCATTGTGTCACCCCCTGGTTAGGTGAAACATTCTTTTAGGTACAAACAGGTCAACAGCAAAGTGAGATATGAACAAGAAACAAAAGCAATAGAAAATGACAATAAATGACATGAGTTAGATCACAATTAATTGTCAAATGGAGGTAAGAACAATACAATTCACAAGTGTAAAGAACAGAAATATTTGGGTACAGAGTGGCTGGAGATGGAAGGGAAATAATGATGGGTAGTATCAAGCTAGGAAAAGGAGAAGTAATGATATGGGAGGATATTATTAGTAAATATTAATTAATATTACAACTTAGTAATTAATTACATGATTAAATTCATTCTCAATAAAATAGTGAGGTGACTTGACATGACTTTGGGAAGCAGAAGAGAGAAGATCAGCTGACCCCTGCAGGACAAGCAGAGAGAAAGAGCATAGCTAATGCAGGTGAATCAGTCTATGGCAATGGTGTGACAGGAAGAAATCTTTTCATGCTGGGAACAAGAATTAGATAGTTATTGTGACCCCACTCCCCATACCAAAATTTATTTCTGAATTTAAATGTGAACTGGAGATAATATGCAAATGAGGGCATAATCGAGGACTTAGTCCTTAGCGTTGCCTTGGCTCAGCCCCATCCTTTCTACCTATTTATGCTTAACTCAGTTTGTCTTGGAGATCACTTAAGTAAATTCTGACCTAGCCACCACTTCTGACCAAATTGTCTCACTTAAGTGAGACAATAACACAAAACACTTAAGATTGCTACTTTGGCCTGACCAGGTGGTGGCACAGTGTATAGAACGTCAGCCTGGGACACTGAGGACCCAGGTTCAAAACCCTGAAGTCACGGGCTTGAGCATAGGCTCATCCGTCTTGAGCACCGGCTCACCAGCTTGAGTGTGGAGTCGGCAGCTTGAGCCTGGGATCATAGACATGACGACATGGGTGTTGGCTTGAGTCCAAAAGCTCTCTGGTTTGAAGCCCAAGGTTGCTGGCTTGAGCAAGAGGTAACTGGCTTGGCTAGAGCACCCTGATCAAGGCATATATAGGAAAGCAATCAATGAACAACTAAGGTGCCACAACTAAGAATCGATGCTTCTCATCTCTCCCTTTCTGTTTGTTCCACATCTATCTGTCTCTCTCTCTCTCTCAATTAAATAAAAAAAGAGAGCTTGCCTTTTTGGAGTAGGGAAGAAACAGAATCTTTCAGTCAAAACTGGCTGTGGCTTCTGCCTGCTGCCGATGAGTTCTGAGACATTGGGCAACAGTCATGGCTCATACAGCCCGGACCTCCCAAAGCCAGGGACTCCTCGCAGATCACTGATAATTCTTTTAAAAATGTTACTTTTTGCCTGACGAGGCGGTGGCGCAGTGGATAGAGCATCGAACTGGGATGCGGAAGACCTGGGTTCGAGACCCCAAGGTTGCCAGCTTGAGCTCGAGCCCATCTGGCTTGAGCAAAAGCTGGCCAGATTGGACCCAAGGTCGCTAGCTCCCGCAGAGGGTGGCTCGGTCTGCTGAAGGCCCGCGGTCAAGGCACATGTAGAAAGCAATCAATGAACAACTGTGGTGTCGCAACGGCAATGAAAAACTAATGATTGATGCTTCTCATCTCTCTCCATTCCTGTCTGTCTGTCCCTAACTATCCCTCTCGCTGACTCTCTCTGTCCCTGTAAAAAAATAAAAATGTTACTTTTACTACAGCATGTTGCTTATAAAGGACATTTGTTTTAAGGGAGAATTTATAAGAGAAATATTCATAACATTTGAAAACTAGGAAATAAGCACATAAGCACATCACAACCATTTTAAAATGACAACATCATTCAAAAATAGTGATAGTTTGTCTAAATGCATGTAAAAGCAAATTCTCCATAATACTTTATCTTCAATCTGTTTAACATTTAAAGAAACTTCAACTGCTTTGAAAATTTTTCTTTCTCGTGTTTTGAAAAAGTAACCATGAAAAATTTTAGCGCTTCAATGTCCTTTGGGAACGGGGTGCTGAGTTAGTCCTGACTCAGTGGTCAGATTAAAAACGTTCAACTTAAACGTTCTATCATGACGGGAATTGACACACGCCTTAAACCAATTGGCCCCTGCTCTCTCAAACCAGCTGACTCTCTCCTCTATTTCTTCCGTTACTGCATACAATTTTGGAGAGATGGTGCCATGCTGGCCAGGGAGTGACCTCTGACCCCCCAGACCAATCAGCCTCTCTCTTCAGAGATCGAGTCAGGAGGGGAACTAACTGCAGAGACAGAAGCAGTTGGAAAGAACCTGTCCCAGACAGTAACCAGAAAAAAACTCTTAGATCCAGAAGTCTGGACATCTTACAGTTATCTCTGTAGCCCCTTCTTTGGTCTTTCCTTAAATTCCATATACTAACACCTGCCATCCCATTAAATTATATTTTTGCCTAAGGCGGCCTGAGACAGATCTTACTGATTGCAAATAATAAACCGTAAAAGTTTTATGTCTTGTATATCCATCCTCACAGTAAATCCTTCACTACTCTATGAGAGTGTAACAAGTCTCTATTTGTTGCAACTCAAGGTATCCAATTCAAATACACTGCTCACAAAAATTAGGGGATATTTTATAGCTTCACATTCATTTTGAAATATCCCCTAATTTTTGTGAGCCATATGTATACCTTTATAATGTGTCATGTTTAATGTAGCCCTTCAGGTATTAAAATGGGTAATGGAACAGGCCTAATGGTTTAAAAATTGTCAACAGGCTTTTCTTTTTTGTCTTCCAAGTATGGGCTGCCCAAACTGTCCCAGGCATTCCTAGAATTTATCACAATAAGATTATTTCTGCCTGACCAGGTGGTGGCACGGTGGATAGAGCGTCGGACTGGGATGCTGAAGAACCCAGGTTCGATACCCCAAGGTCACCAGCGTGAGTGCAGGCTCATCTGGTTTGAGCAAAAGTTCACCAGCTTGGACCCAAGGTCGCTGGCTCCAGCAAGGGGTTACTCGGTCTGCTGAAGGCCCGCGGTCAAGGCACATATGAGAAAGCAATCAATGAACAACTAAGATGTCGCAACAGCAACAAAAAACTGATGATTGATGCTTCTCATCTCTCTCCGATCCTGTCTATCTATCCCTCTCTCTGTCTCTGTAATATATATATATTGTTTCTGACATGTATAATAAAATCGTGCAACAAAATATCTTTGCAAACAAGTCTGTTGGTTTGATAGATTCTTCCTCTCAAGAAAACCCTTACTCTACTTAGCATCTAAAAGCTAAACTTAAAAGACTCAGCCCATTTCCCTTTAAAATTAGGAGTAATTTACATGACTCTGACAGCCTTTGCTGGAATCAGGAATGTGTAGAAATAAAATAAAAGCCTACCTGCCTATGGCCTAGAAGACATAAAGGAAGAAGTCTCAGAGATCCAGGGAATTTAAAAAGCCAGAGGAGTTAAGTGCTAAGTTCCCTTTCTATGGAGTATGGTGTCTGGGAGAGGGGGAGACAAGCTCAAAGGTACTAAGTAGAAAAGTCCTCAGGCAGAGGGGTCTCCTGTTCCTCTCCCCTAATAAGGACATGGGGAGGGTGCTCTGTGGGAACATAGGGCACAGTCACATTGACAGATGGCATGGTATAGGCGGGCAAAGAGAAGTCTAAAGTTTAGATTTCCCCAACTACCCTTGGTTTCTGCATGTCTCAGCACATGGAAGTAGCTGAGTGCTAGGCTGGGAAAATTGGCACAGTGAGAGGAAGACACCTATTAGCGAAAGCAGCACCGCAGAGCACTGAAGCCAGGGCCGAATGGGTGTCTCAATTAGACCTCAGAGGACGAACCCTAATACCAGGGAAGTCAAGTTTAGGTTGGATCATGAAAGAAGTACCACCATAAAGAGTGCCTGAACCAAATGAGTGGGCTACAGGTTTTCAGACTGTGGGCCAGAAGAGCATCCAGCCACCATGTGAACATGGGACATCCTTCCACTGGCCAGAGCTGTCATGACAACAGATGCATTCTAAGGGGCCAGCACAAGGCCAGGGGTGCCTTCCCCAAAGCCTTCAGAATATCAAAGTACACAGCCCCTTCTTCCATGTACTACCTGAAAGAAACCAACAGGATACAGGAGAGTGAACATGGGAGACAGAATGACCTAAAATAATTATTTAAATTATCTTATCTGACAAAGCTTTAAATTGAATTGGGCGTTCAGTTACTTTTCCCTGAGGATCCAGTGGACAAGGGCTCAGGATGAGAGCAATATTAGTGTTAGAAAATAACTGAGTCATTTACTTATTTGCACACAAATTGTGTACACACACGTGAGAGAGTCTGTTGACAGAAAGAATCAAGGAACAAAGAAAAAAGGAGGATTTATACAAATGGAGAGAAGTAAAAACACAGTCAGCCTGTGCATTTTTCAGGGAAGCTGATAAGCTGGCACCTAGAAAATTGATTAGGCCAATACAGGTTTCAAAGAAAAAATTTTATTTGTTTATACATTATCCAAAAAACCTGAAAGTTTATCTAGGAAGCCTTGTGACAGGCTGCCTGTGTATTATGTTTGCTTACACCACTGCTTTAATTAGACCAGTGCAGTGCCATATCCCACCCTAGAACATTACGTTGTTTTAGGCAAAGTAATGAACCATATTTCTCTCACCACTTCTATGTGAATCAAAGAACACCTTTAGAATCATAGCTCGTATTCTGGGGCCCAAACAATAAGCCAGATAGACCACAATCCTTATAGAACAGTGTTTGAATATGGGTTAGGTTAGGTGTGATGCACCTTACATTTCCAATAAGTCTATTTTCAATTCTTATGTTCTGCAGTGATGGCTAAAGTGTCCTTATCAACTCTTTGTGGTCCAACTTTGGTCCAACCTCATCTGCGAAGCCCATACTGGCTCTCTCCCCATAGGCATATATGAGCCAAAATATACTACCATACACTACAGATAGTGCCTCTCCATCCTCTCTCCTTTCTTTCTTTTATCTGGTATTATTATCAAATGCCAATGCTGACATAAGCAATGCCCAATATTGGTTCTCCATAAAAATGTCAGTTAAATGCCCCTGGACCTGCAGAGGACCAACAGTACATGGAGAACTGCCATTCAGCAGTCAGCATTTCCCTAATTGTTTTCCTGTGTTTGTCCCTGGGGTAAAGGACTGTATTTTATAATTCTCTTACATCCAATGAACCCAATCATAGCAGGGAGGCAACCGACATTCAATAAATACCTGAGGTGGATTAGTAGTAATAGATGAGAATCTTCAGATTCTAACTGATTTTATTTTTCATCAACTGTTTCCTAAACTATGTGTTGGGTGTTAGGTGATGGGGTTTCTGTGGTCAAATAATGTTCTCAAATGGTAGTGTATGGATTTCATTATAACATGGTTCCTAAGTGCCTTTAATATGTGACATGTACAATTAATGACCATGAGAGCACCTCAGGAGAGTCCCACCAGGTATACTTCTAGAAATGTGTCAAAAAACCAACGATTCTCAAACTGAGTTGAGGATGACCCTCTAAGAGTTAATTCAAGAGTGCTCAGTACCCAAACACGGGGAGCACCATCCTGTCCATCCGTCAACATAGCTCAACCCTGCCTGCTGTGCTTTCCTCAAATTAATTTACAATTCTCTCATGTAATTTGTTTGGACCTTGAAAAAAGCATTCTTTAACCCATCTAAAAATAGTGACCGAAAAATTTAGGGAAAAAGAAGAATAAATAACAAAATAAAAAAACTAATATCTCTATAAACTAAATATTCTATAATATGAATACATCTATATGCATGAAACTTATCATTAAAAAGAACAGACTCTGATTAATATTGCTTCTTTTCTTGTTACTCACCAAGTATCTGTGTCTTGCTACTCAGTTTTAAAATCGGTTCTCTGTCCACATTTGCCCCAACATAATTGTCTTTTCCCTCATTTTATCTCAATCTTTAAAAGATAAAATATAGTTCAAAAGACAAAAAGAAGTTTGCAACAAAATAAAATACTCTTATCTTTGCTTTTAAAACTGCTAACAACTTACTAAACGTTTCTGAGGGAATGTGTAGAGAGCAATGGGAGCTTTATGAATTTTTATTAATAACTGAATTTAGCTGTATTTACTGCTCCTTAAAAGTGAACCGTGATGATGGCAAAGCTGGATGGAGCTGGGGGTGGGGGGCGCTCACTGTCTACTCTGTCCCACTGTTTGGGACATGGCAAATGCATTGCAGCATTCAATCCTCAAAAGAGCTTCCAGAAGTCATGTAAATGGTGTTCAAAGAGGTTAACTAATTTGCTCATGAACACAAAGTAAAGAAAATTGAAGAACTAGTATTCAAATCCAGGCATGTCTGACTCCAGCATCTGTGATTTTTAACTATGTTTTGGGTACATCAGAAGATACGATTAATAAATGGAGGAAACAGCTAGACAGTAAAAAAAAGGTAAATGTTTCTTTCATACATAGGATTCTGAAAGTCCAGAATTAAAACAGAATTTTATTAATATTAATTGATTTTTGATGACATTAATAAGAAAACTAATTGCATTTAGAGACTTCAGTCTAGTAGAATTTAGTTTTGAGTTTGTTACAAAACAGAAACTGTGTTAAGATTCACTGACTGTCAGCAATTATTAATGAAACAAAGTCATTTGTTAATAATTCCTTATCTAACTTTCACTTCATGTCTGGAATTATTCTGTGAAATAACTCAGAGAAAGACAAATACTGTATGACTCCACTGATATGTGGAATCAGAAGAAAAAAATAAAGGAGCAAACAAACAAAATAGAAACAGAATCATAGATGCAGAAAACAGACTAATGATTGCCAGAGGAGGGGTTTGTGGGGCTGGTTGAATAAGATGAAGGGATTAAGAAGTACATATTGGTGTTTATAAAATAGTCTTGGGGATGTAAAGTACAACATAGGGAATAGAGTCAGTAATATTGTAATAAATGTGTATGATGTCAGTTGAGTACTTGAAATATTGGTAGGGAATCACTTTGTAAAGTATATGATTATCTAGCCATGATGCTGCACACCTGAAACTAGCACAAAATACTACAAGGTCATTGTAATCGAAACAGTCTGGTGCTAGCATAAGAACAGGCATACAGATCAATGGAACAGAAGAGATAACCCAGAAATAAACCCACACCTTAATGGTCAATTAATAGTTGACAATGGAGTACAGACAGTCTATTTAATAAATGGTGTTGGGAAAATTGGACAGGTACATGAAAAAAAATTAAATTAGACCACCAACTTACACTTTACACAAAAAATAAACTCAAATGGATAAACGACTTAAATGCAAGTCACAAAACTATAAAAATCTTAGAAGAAAACATAGGCAGTGGAATCTCAGACATCTCTTGTAGCATTATTTTTTGCCAATATATCTCCTTGGTCAAGTGAAATAAAGAAAATAAAATAAACAAATGGAACTACATCAAAATAAAAAGCTTTTGAATAGCAATGGACACCGCTAACAAAATAAAAAGATAACCCACTATATGGAACAATATATTCACCAATACATCTGATAAGGAGTTATAACCAAATTTTATAAAAAATTTATAAAAACACCAGAAAGACAAACAATATAATTAAAAATGAGTAAAGGGCCTGAATAGACACTTCTCCAAAGAGGATATACAGATAAAATGCTCAATAGGCACATGAAAAAATGCTCAATGTCATCAGTCATCAAAGAAATTCAAATTAAAACCACAATGAGATATCACCTCACATCTGTCATTAACAAATCAACAAACAAGTGCTGGCAAGGGTGTGGAGAAAAGGGAACCCTCCTGCACTGCTGGTGGGAATGCAGATTGGTGCAGCCACTGTGAAAAACAGTATAGAGTTTCCCCCCCAAAATAAAAAAGGAACTGCCTTATGACCCAGGTATTTGACTTCTAGGAATATTTCCTAAGTGTCCCCAAATCACCAAATCAAAAGAAGATATGTACCCCATGTTCATTACAGCACTATTTACAATAGCCAAGATCTGGAAACAGCCGAAGTGTTTGTTAGTGGACGAGTGGATAAAAAAGCTGTGGTATATTTACACAGTGGAATATTACAAAGTCATAAAAAAGAAGGAAATCTTACCCTTTACAATAGTATGGATTGACCTGGAGATTACGCTAAGTGAAATAAGCCAAGCAGAGAAAGACAAATACCATATGATCTCACTAATATATGGAATCTAATGAACACACTAAACTGAGGAACAAAACAGAAACAGAGGCACGTTGACAGAAAACAGATGGACAGCTGTCAGAAGGAAAGAGAAAGAGGGAACTGGATCAAAGAAGATGAAGGAATTCGTCAACAAATAGACAGAGTACACATATATACAGACAACCGGGTAGCAACAGCCAGAGGAAGGGGGGTGGTAGGAGGAGGTGGGGTAGACTGGAAAAAATGGGGGTGGAAGGAGACATTGCATGGGGCATGGCAGGGCATGATGTGGTGTGTAGATGGTGTGATATTGAGTGCAACACTTGAAACCATGTCAACACATTAAGTTAAAAATAAATTTAAGAAATATGTATAATAATGATTCAGTACAATATTTTGTAATACAGGTCTACTAAGGAAAAATGAAATTCTCTTGGGGGGGACAACATTTCACTGAATTGGAATTTAATCTTAATGTTCCCTATAATCAAACATATTGCAAATATACACCTGTGAAAACCATTCTTAACTTGTGGGTCATAACAAAAATAGGTAAACAGTCAGATTTGGGGCATGGGCTGTAGCTTGACAACCCTTGTATTATTAGGCCTTAAACTCTGAGAGCTACACTTTCCAAAAGAGAACTAATGTGAGGAACATTTGGAATCTTAAATTGTCACGTAGCCACCTTAACAAAGAAAGTAAAAAAACAGGTTAATTTTAGTACTTTACTTAACCAAAATATTATCATTTAAACATAAATCAATACAAAATATATTAATTAGATATCACACCATCATTTTTTATATTAAATCTTTGATATGTGATGTGACTTTCACACTTACAGCATGTCTCAGTTGGACTAGTCATATGTCAAGTACAGCACAGTTATATGGGTCAGGTCTATGTCAGGCACTAGAAATGTATAAATAAGAAAAGTGGATCACATAGAATCTATATTCCACTAAAGAGGCTATAAATTTCACAAATTCTATGTAAAGGAGGCAACTACCACCCAGTTCCACAAAATACTGTCATGTGGAGAAATAGTCCAATGTATTACCAGATGTTCCAGCTTTTCTGAGAAACAAACAAACAAAATATCTAGAATTTAACTTAAAAGTCTGAGATCTGGATGTTGGCAAGTAACTTCTTTAAAATTTGTATACACTCTACAGGTCGAATAATTTAAATCTGCCTACTAAATCTGGCCATGGCCTCCTCCATGTTCATGTCTTCTGTCCCTGTCTGTCTTTTCAGTGTGTAAACTATAATGACGCAAGTGCTCAAAAAATTATGACTTTTAAATTAAGACAATACATATTTTCAAATAAAATAGGGCATATCAAAGGAATGACAATAAATAAAATAAAAATAATTACGGATATATATCAACACATTTTACCCAATTTATACAAATGAGTTTACCTACTAAGATTACACTGGGAACAATATGTTTTTCATTTTCTGTTGCATGAGATTTTAGAATGCTTTCTATATATGTCTGCATCACTGATTTCAAATCTGAAATCTGTTTTTTGGTGCATGCTTTAGTTTTTATGCAATTTTAATTTCTTTTTGTTACATTTAATGGCATGCATTGGATTTTCAATTGAAGTTAAAGGACAACGACTCTTGGACTGAACATAATCACAAGGCAATTAATGTTCTACAAACATCACTTTTACATAATTGTAGTTGTTTTTAAATGTAAAAAATTATTATCTGATAAAAACACCCTTTTATTTTGTTTTAAGATTGAATCATGGTTTCTTTGAGTAGGCGTAAATGTAAGAATAGTCCTGATACCTTCTGTTATATATTTGGCTGTTACACACTTCAACATCAAAAGCGCAATATTTCATCATTTGTGACACATGCATATATTGCCTATTTTCAAGTTCTTCTTGGCGGTCAAGACAAGAATTAGGCTCCTCATATTGCATGTCATAATTGTGAGGAAATACTTTGTGATTGGACAAAAGAAACTGCAAAGGAATGCCTTTTGGTATTCCCATGGTTTGGCATGAACCTAAGGACCACAGCAGTGACTGTTATTTCTGTCAGATCCATACAAAGGGCATTAGCAAGAAAATACAGCATATGATCACATACACTAATATTCCTTCAGCAATACGACCTATCCCACACTCTGAGACACTCCCGGTTCCAGTTTTCAATGGTTTTATTTCTTCTAAGGACAAAGAAAGTGAATATAGTGATCAAGTGTATTTTGCTAAAATGCATGAGAAAATGGCGTAGAATATGAAGGGTCTTCTTCTGATGCCAAGCAGTCATTAACCCCTCAGCACTTAAGCCAACCCAAATTGAATGACTTAGTAAGAGATTTGGGCCAATCAAAGAAAGCAGCTGAGTTATTACCTTCCAGGCTTCAAGAAAAGAATGTACTTCACCGGTCAGCTAAAGTATCCCATTTCAGGAAGCGTGAACAGAACAAATTTTTGTGGATTTTTTTTCTGAAGACAAACACTTTGTTTACTGTCATGATATCAGTAGTCTTCTCAGCCATCTAGGTGTGTTACCACTTACAGTCCAACGAAATGGCGGCTATTTCTTGACAGCTCTAAACATAGTCTGAAATGTGTTCTCATACACAACAGTAATGTTTATGCAGCGGTTCCAATTGGTTATTCAACTCATCTGTGAGAAGATTATAATGACATAAAAATGGTTTTTGACTTTCTGAAGTATGAGGAGCATAACCAGATCATTTGTGTGGATCTTAAAATGGTAAATTTCCTGCTAGGATAACAGAGAAGTTTCACAAAGTATCTTTGCTTTCTGTGTTTGTGGGACAGCTGAGCTCAGGAGAAACACTGGACGCAGAAGGAGTGACCAAAACATGAAACTCTGGAAGTAGGGATGTAAAATATTGTGAATTTTTCCCACACTTTACATCAAACTTGACTTAATGAAGCAGTTTGTTCGGGCTTTTAATAAAAAAAAAATGAATGCTTTCAACATATTATTTCTGCTTTTCCTGCCTTGTCCTTTGAGAAGATAAAAGCAGGTGTAATCGATGGACCTCAAGTTCGAACCCTCATATGTGACGAAGAATTTTCCAGGAAGATGAATAAGGAGGATAAAGCAGCATGGCAGTCTTTTGTGGTAGTTACAAAAAACTTTCTTGGCAACAAAAAAGCAGAAAACTATGAACTTCTGGTTCAAAGGATGCAGTTGGCTTTACGCAACATTGGATGTAACATGAGTGTTACGATTCACTTCTTGTTCCATTGAACTATGTGCCTGTTCTTATGCCAGTACCAGGCTGCCTTGAGTACAATGGCCTTGCAGTATACCTTGATATCTGGAAGAGTGATACCTCCTGCTTTATTTTTTCTTTTTAAGATTGCTGAGGCTATTCGGGTTCTTTTTTGGTTCCACATAAATTTTTGGAATATGTGTTCTATATCTTTGAAGCATGTTGTTGGTATTTTAATTGGTATTGCACTGAATTTATAAATTGCTTTGGGTAATATAGACATTTTAATGATTTAATGATGTTTATTCTTCCTAACCATGAACACGATATATGCTTCCACTTGTTTGTATCTTCCTTGATTTTTTTTATCAATGTGTTATAATTTTCCGAGAACAAGTCCTTAACCTCCTTGGTTAAATTTACTCCTAGGTACTTTATTTTTTTGGTTGCAATAGCGAAGGGGAGTGTTTCCTTAATTTCTTTTGCTGACAGTTCATTGTTGGTATATAATAATGCCTCTGATTTCTGAGTATTAATTTTATATCCTGCCACCTTGCTGAATTCATTTATCAGGTCCAGTAGTTTTTTGACTGAGACTTTAGGGTTTTCTATATACAATATCATATCATCTGTAAATAATGACAGTTTTACTTCTTCTTTTTCAATTTGGATGCCTTTTATTTCTTCTTCTTGTCTGATTGCTGTAGCTAGGACTTCCAGAACTATGTTGAATAAGAGTGGTGAAAGAGGGCACACCTGCCTGGTTTCTGATCTTAAGGGGATTGCTTTTAATTTTTGCCCATTTAGTATGATGTTTGCTGTAGGTTTGTCATAACAGAGAACCCAGAAATAAACCCACAACTTTATGAACAACTGATATTTGACAAAGGAGGAAAGAACATACAATGGAGCAAAGACAGCCTCTTTAACAAATGGTGTTGGGAAAATTTGACATCTACCTACAAAAAAATGAAACTAGACCATCAACTTACACCATTCACAAAGCTAATTCAAAATGGATAAAAGACTTAAATGTAAACTGTGAAACCATAAGCATCTTAGAAGAAAACATAGGCAGCAAGCTCTCCAACATCTGTCGCAGCAATATATTTGCTGATTTATCTCCACGAGTAAATGAAATAAAAGGCAAGATAAACAAATGGGACTATATCAAACTAAAAAGCTAAAGACATTAAGACAATTAGAACAGAATAAAAAGACAAACCACACAATGGGAGAACATAGTCGACAGCACGTCTGATAAGGGGTTAATAACCAAAATTTATAAAGAACTTACAAAACTCAACACCAGAAGACAATTTAATCAAAAAATGGGCAAAAGAAATGAATAGAAATTTCTCCAAAGAGGACATACAGATGGCCAATAGGCATATGAAAAAATGCTCAACATCTCTAATCATTAGAGAAATGCAAATTAAAACCACAATGAGATATCACCTCACTCCAGTCAGAATGGCGCCCATCAGCAAAACAACACAGAATAAGTGCTGGCGAGGATGTGGAGAAAAGAGAACCCTCCTGCACTGCTGGTGGGAATGCAGACTGGTGCAGCCACTGTGGAAAACAGTATGGAAATTCCTCAAAAAATTAAAAATCGAACTGCCTTTTGACCCAGTTATCCCACTTTTAGGAATATACCCTAAGAACACCATAGCACTGTTCGAAAAGAAGAAATGCGCCCCCATGTTCGTGGCAGCATTGTTCACAATAGCGAAGATCTGGAAACAGCCCAAGTATTCGTCAGAGGACGAGTGGATTAAAAAGCTTTGGTACATATATACTATGGAATACTACTCAGCCATAAGAAATGATGACATCGGATCATTTACAACAAAATGGATGGGCTTTGATAACAATTATACGGAGTGAAATAAGTAAAACAGAAAAAAACTGAGAACTGCATGATTTCATACATAGGTGGGACATAAAAACGGGACTGTAAGACATGGACAAGTGTGTGGTGGTTACAGGATGGGGGGAGGGATGAGAGGAAGGGAGAGGGAGAGGGCAGGGGCCAAAGAAAACCAGATAGAAGGTGACAGAGGACAATTTGACTTTGGGTGATGGGTATGCAACATAATTGAATGATAAGATAACCTGGAGATGTATTCTTTGAACATATGTACCCTGATTTATTAATGTCACCCCATTAAAATTAATTTAAAAGATTTTAAAAATAAAATAAAAAAGGTTCACTTCCTAAACAGTCACCTTGATAAATTTCCCGAAAATCTTGGAGCTGTTAGTGATAAGCAGACTATTGCTGGAGCATCGAACGAGGTTGTCCTGAACAAGTACATAAACACAAGAGCTACAAATTCAAATTTTTGCCTGAATATAATTTAAATAAGTTTTGTGCAAATTTTATGATTAAAATAAGTGTTTTAATATGTTCTATTTTGAAATTGTAGACAAATGCTGATGCAATCATATCTTTTAGTGTATTAGTGTATTTACTGCATTATATAAATTATTATATTTTCACAAAGATGATGTCCAAGAAGACATTCTACTTCATTATGTTTAACTATATGTTGACAACTTTACAATAAGATGAAAACCTAAAATCTTGAATTGTAAAAAAAGCTGTAGCTTACAGAGAAAAACTAATGTCACATTTGAGATCAAACACTTGAATTAGGTAAGAACAAGTGTTTTTGTGGATGCAACAAAAATTTTGCTCCCCAGTGTTATTCAATATTTACTATAAATAATGAAAACCTTCAATTAAAAACAGTCATGATCACAATAGCCAAAATGTGGAAGCAACTCCAATATCAGTTGACAAAAGAATAGATAAACAAAATGTAGTACACAGATGTAGTGGAATATTAGTCAGCCCTAAAGGAAGGAAATACTGACACATGCTATGAAATGGATGAACCTTGAAGACATTATTCTAAGTTAAATAAGACATGCACAAAAGGACAAATATTTTGATGACACACGTATTAAGTACCTAGAGGAGTCAAATTAATAGAGATGGTGATTGACAGCAGCTGGGGGAGAGGGGAGTGCAGCATCAGTGCTTAATGGGTACAAAGCTTCAGTTTGGGAAGATGAGAAGTTCTGGATGAATGGTGGTAATGGTTGCAAAACAATGTGAAAGTATTTAAGGCATCAGAACTACATGCTTAACAATGGTTGAAATGGAAAAATTTAGGTTGTTATAGCTTACCACAGTAAAAAGTAACCATACATAATTTTAATAAGAAAAATATTTATTTTGCCTGACCAGGCAGTGGTGCAGCAGATAGAGCGTCAGGCTGGGACACGGAGGACCCAGATTTAAGACACTGAGTTTCCCAGCTTGAGCGCTGGCTCATCTGGTTTGAACAAGATTCACCAGCTTGAGCCCAAGGTCGCTGGCCTGAGCAAAGGGTTACTCAGTCTGCTGTAGCCCTCCCCCCCATCCTCCCCCCAGTCAAGGTACATATGAGAAAGCAATCAATGAACAACTAAATGCCGCAACAAAGAATTGATGCTTCTCATCTCTCTCCCTTCCTGTCTGTCCCTATCTGTTCCTCTCTCTGACTCTCTCTGTTGCAAAAAAAACAAAACAAAAACAAAAACCTCATTTTTATTTTTAAAAATCTCTTGAAAGAGTACAGGAGAGTCTTTCAAATTGACAGAAGTTAGACAAGAATATGAAATACTGAAAAGTTTAATTACAAATGTTTTGAATTTTTTTTTCCTATTCATATATGCACAGTAACTGAAACTAGATGAACAATGTCAATTTGTTCAGAACAACTTTGGGTGCATAAAAGAAGTTAATAAATTTCATTTGTAGTGAACACTTTGTTTCTATGCAAATAAGCCCTTCTAAAGTGTCTGAGATTACTCCATAACAGTTGCTTTCTTGAGTATTTTATGTGCATACTCTTTCCTGATAATATTTTCACCATTACTGGGGATTTGTATCGACAACAATAATATTTACCTACCTCAAAGACTATTAAAACCAAATGAGATAACTTTAACCTGGGAAAATCACATCATAAACTGTAAAGCACCATGCAAATATTTTTATTATCAAAAAATTAATAAAGCAAAGATCAACTTTCTCCCCAGTTTCATCCAAAACATATAATTCTGAAAACAAGTATGAATTAATAATTTACCAAATGGTTGTCTTCCACCAGCCAAACTTAAGGCCAAAATATTATCCATTATCTCTAATCCACATAAGGGCAAAAAGCTACACTGCCTTCCACTCTGGGATTTTTAAGTACAATTTTATAGGGCAAATGCTTCCTGAAACTCTTTGTGTATCTTCTCTCTGACCCAGCCAGATTTGCATTTATAGAGAATTCAGAGCAGGATGCTACTAGCTCAATATTTCTACCATCTAGTATCAAAGAACTCTCATCTCCACTTCCCAATGCATGGTCTGTGTTTGGAATTCATTTCTGTGGGAGGTCAGAGAGTCAAACACTATGACTGAGAAAGGAACTGTTATTCACAATGCAGGCAAGAAGTGTGAGCCCAGATTGCAAGGGCAACCAAATCTCATGCTTCAAGAAAGAAAAT